>CATIWM010010460.1:0-16660 GCA_949671775.1 Mallotus repandus | reverse complement strand
TTTCGATTTGTCCTAGTTATTACCCTGGGTGGCGACTCCTCATCTCCACGCCATGTCTTTGTGACAGTGGTTAGTGTGTTCCCTAGAGCCCTGAGCTCAAACAGTGTCGCGGTTGCAATAAACTTGGGCGCGCGCTAAACCCCGTCGTCTACAAGAGGAAACTTTTTCTCAGGGGAAGAAGATTTGTAATGTGTTTCGAAGAGTTCAAAATCATTATGGATATCAGAGGGGAAGATGTCAGGGATAGGTCCATAATTATTCTACTATCTAGTGAACCATGCTGGGAACTTTGAAATATTGGCATGATCACTGAGGAAAAATAACCATGAATGAGTTCTATAGCTATTTTGGATAAGGAAGGAATTAAACCATGCCTGTTCATAATCCCAGTAGGAAAATGTTCGGTAAAAGTCTAGCTTAGTTTGAAAATTTATAGAGAAAGCTTTTGGTTTAAAGAGCTCTTGGCCCCATTCTTTAGGGTAAAGGACTTAAAGAATTTTGCAGGTATAATAAAAAGGGTCAGGAGAGCCTTTATGATAGAAGTGTTTGAATTCTGCAGAACTAGTGAATTCCAAAATAGTTTGATAATATTCTCGGGGTTTTGAAAGATCCCAAAGTTTGTAAAACCAATTTTTTGGAAAATGATTTTATAAAGTAAAGAAAGGGCATTTATGATAAAAATAATTTTTAAATGTTAAAATGTTTTGAAAGCCATTTTTGTCAGAAATTTAGAAGCTTTAACTTTATTTTGTGATAAAACAATTTGTGAGCTACTTTGTGTAGACACGGGATTTAAATCACATTGAGAAAGGGTTTTTGTGGAGGAAGATTCACCTTTCTCTGTTTTAGAAACCAATTGAGAAGCTTTACCTTAGGGGATTGGAAGGCCTAAGATACTGGGAGGCTCAAAAGCTGGAGGCTTCAGAGTAGCCTAAATTGCTTTAAGAAGTTCTGGGGTTTGAGAAATGGATTCAACCCATTGCTGAATCTTAAGAGCTTTAGAGGAGTCATCTTTACTTTGTTTGTGATTGAAAATGTCATACCAAGACTTTATTGGTTTCTCAGCAAAAAGAGGAAAGGGAACTTTATCTGGGACAACTTTATCTATCTCAATTTTTTCTTTATCATTCTTTTTTTGAACCATCTTTATTTGTTTTGTACAAATTCTCTAGCTAGAAAATTTGGCAAAGAATTTTTATTTCCTTTAATAAATTCTATATCAAAATCAAAGATACTTAAATAGCTTTCCATCTAGCAAAAATCTAGTTTGATGCAATATTTTAAACATCTTATTGTAAAATTTCTTTAGCAGATTTACAATCAATGCGAAGTAAAAACTTTTGATTGACTAAATCAGACTGAAACTTTGTGATGCAGAGAACAATGGAAAGAGTTTCTTTCTTTATGGTAGAGTAGTTTTTCTGTGTATCATTCCAGTGTCCTGAAGTGTACTGTACAGCTACTTCCCATCCATTTTTAACTTGCTTTAAAATTCCACCATATCCTAAGTTACTAGCATCTGTTTCTACCAATTTTAGGAAGTTGGGATTAGCTAGGTGAAGACATGGGATTTCAACTATATGTTTTTTTATCTGTTAGATGACCTTTGTGTGTTCATCCATCAAGGGTACAGAGTTCTTCTTTAACCTATCATGAAGTGGTTTGGCAATACTATTTATGTTAGGAAAAAAGTCCAAAACATAATTAAGACTACCTAAAAATCTCTATAACTGGGTTTTATCAAGGAACTTGTTGGCAAATTCTAAGGATCTCTTAGCAGGAACAATTATTTCGCAACAAATATAGTGTCCTAAGAATCTAACTTTGGTTTGGAAAAGAGATATTTTCTTAGCAGAGACAACAAGACCAGAAGCTTTAATGACATAAAGAAAAGTCTTTAAATGTTTGTAATGTTGTTCAATTGAGTTTGAAAAAATAAGCACGTCATCAATATAAACAATGCAGAATTTGGAATAAAGATTGAAGATATCATTCATTATTCTTTAAAATTCTGAAGGTGCATTTTTCAAACCAAAAAGCATAACATTCCACTCGTACTGTCTAAAAGCGACTGTAAAAGTAGTTTTATACCAATGTCTTTTGTCAATTTGTATTTTCCAAAATCCTGATTTCATATTAAATTTTGAAAATACAAATGCAGAATGAAGCTTTTGTAAAAGATCTTTTTTGTTTGGAATTGGATACCTTATCCACTTTAGAGCTTTATTCAAAGGTTTGAAATTAATTACAAGCCTGGGAGTGCCTCTTTCTTATTTTGAAGCTTTATTGACATAGAAAACAGCACAACTCCAAAGAGATCTGGATTTAGAGAGTAATCCTTTGGACTAGAGGTCCTAAATTTTTTTCCTACAGTGTTGTTCTAATTCAGTATTCATCTGAATTGGTCTAGCTTTAGTAGGAATATTTTTCTCATCAAATTCGGACTCATAAGGTAAATCAATAATATGTTGTTTCCTTTTCTAGAAAGCATTTGGTAAATCAGAACAAACTTTTTAAACAATAATTTTCTAGAATTCATAAATCTTTGCATGTAAATCTTTTGACTTTAACTGCTATTCAATTCTTTGAAAATAAACATTTTGCTTTAAATCAAACAAGTCATTCTCTTTACTTCTAATCAGAAGGTTTATCTGATTTTTGTAAATAAAATATGCTTTAACAAAATTAAGTTGTCAAGTTTTTGGCTTTTCTAAAAAGGGAAAAGAAATAAAAAATTTATCATCTTTATAGTCTATCGAGTTATGGGTAACGAAATATGGAGTTATCAAATTAATGAATGGTGTCCCTAGGATTACTGAATAACTGATATCAGAAACTAAGAGAAAATATGTTTTCAGTAAAAATCCATTATTTAAAACATTAACTTATGTTTTTTCGTCTATATGCATTTTAGAACTATTAGCAGAAGAGAGTTTTTCACGGGTAGTTTCTTGAAAATATTTTGGAACAACACTAGTCTTTATGTGACTTAAATCTACTCTTGTGTCAAGCAGAACAACAATATCGAATTAAAAATATTTATCAAAGACAAGGGAATCTTTAACAATGTACTTCCTGGAAGTAATTTGGCTACAAAGGAAATCATTGGGAACTTTATCTATACTAGCTAAAGACTGAGGTTCTAAACTCTTGGTTTCATCAATATCATTAGACTCTTGAGCTAGTTTGGTGATAAGAAATTGGATTAGGTCAGAATCCTTTTGTTGTTTCTCCTTAAACTGCTTTATTTCATACTTTATGGTCTTTATTTCAGACTGGAGTACCTGAACATCTCCTAAGGGTTTCTTACCGAGCTTTTTCCTATTTAGGATAGTGGTAAGATCATACATATTAGTGCTGGTGGAAGGTAACTCAGTCTTTTGGGGTTCTGGCTCTTTCTCTAGAGACTGCCTAAGTTGTTCTAGATATTTTTTCTGCACATTAAGGTCATTGATGTGTTGGATAACATCTAGAATTAGGGTATGTTCTTAACTTTGCATATTTAAATGCTTTCCTAACTAGACTCTAACTTAGGTTCAGAAGAGGAAGTGGTTGATATCTCATCTATCTGGGGATAGCCATTTCCTGAAGAAGTGGTTTCAGACTTAGTAGTTTCTATAAGTAAGGCTGAAAGCTTTGCTATAGTATCTTCTTCTAAGTCGAGTTCCTGAAGCTTTTTGGAAACTTTACAATATTTGGAAATATGTCCTTTTTTGCCATATTTGTAGTAAGTGACATCTTTCATACTGTTCTTTTTGGGTTTGGAGGCTTTATCTTTTCTGCTAAAGGATTTTCTATAAGGTTTCTTATAGTAAGGCTCATAAGAAGTCTTTTTCTTGTGAAATTTTCTAGATTTTGAAAATTTCTTAGATGAGGACTTTGACTTCTTACTACAATCTCCTTTACAGGTATGGTTCTGGCTATAACTATAGTTAACCTGCTTACAGAAAGATGCTAGTTCTTTTTTAGACTTCTTTAACTCCCACTTTAAATGCTTTTGGAGTTTCAAGTCTTGACAGATCTTTAAACCTTCTTTCTGAGTGGTACTGATCAATTCACCATAGGTAAGCTGATTATAAGGAATGATATAGGCGCCAAAAGACTGTTTAATAGTGTTTCAGACTCTTTCTCCTAAAAGGGTTGGGAGACCTGCTAGGAATTTCTCTTTCTAAAAAGGCTAGTTAGAGTCTTCCTTAAGCATTATCCTAGTAAGAAAGGTGAATATATACCATTGGAAGTCACTAAGCTTTTTGTACCTAAGGTTGGATAAAAGGTGGGAATTCTTGTCTTTAAGATGAGAGGAATCACCTATGAAATGCAATGCTATAGTCAAAATCACGGTAGACATTGCATCTTAAATGGTATTTCCTAAGGGGTCTAGAATGGGTAGACCTTCTTCATCCTTTTAGATAGCATACATGATATCTATTTACTATTGGATTGTGAGATGATAATCCCACCAACCTTTAAGTTGTCCAAAGAAACCTGTAATGATAAGTTCTACTATAGACCTATTAGAGGTTCCTGTTTGAGTTTTATAAGCATTGGAGCTATAGTCATCTACTGAAAGGAGTTCAAAATTTGATATTATGTCATCCCATCAATGTTTCATTCATAAACATAATTGGCATTGAACTTTGGTTGGACAAGGATACTAGGTTGATCACCTATTTTGAGTTCTGGATATTTAGCTTTAGTATATCCTGAACGAAAAGCCTGACTATTAGACCAATGAAGTTTAGTAATTTTTGGAGACTGTTCCTGAAATTTGCTATCTTCAGACTGGGATTCGAAGACTTTATCAAGAACACTAACATTCTGGTTAACAGACTGTGGAGTGTTAGGTGTTATAGGATTGGAAGAGGATGTTCCTAATTGGCTAAGTTGTTATGTTATAGCTTCAAGGAAATCAGATTTATTGGTCCTGATTTCTTGTTGAGCACTGCTAGAGATCTGGTAAGGTTTGAACATGGGGATTTTTAACTTTCTGTCAATTGTTCTTAAAGGTTCTATAGATTTTTGCTGGTTCTGACCTTCTATTCTAGATAGCTATTTACCTATGCTGTTGAGATGGGCATTGGTAAAGTTGTTTTAAAATATTCTTTAGGTTTTGAGTATCACTATCCCGAGGCTTCTTTTAATCAACCTGAGAGGAGGATGTTCAAACTCTATACTTTGACCATGTTTATTCCTAAAATATGATTTAAATTATTTTTATATTGGGATAATGATATTTTCAAGCCTGAAAATAATATACTTTTTACAATTAAGGACTAAAAGTTTTTAAAAATTTAACCGTTAGTCCTATGCCGTTAACTCTAACGGATTGAGCTTATGTGACACTAATTTTGCCCATGTGGCATCCATGTAGGTACCTGAGTAGCCACATCAGCCATCCATATCAGCTCCTTTTTCTTCTTCTTCTTCTTATTTTTTCTTCTTCCATCTTTGTCTTTCTTTTTTTTTCTTTTTTTCCTTCTTCTTCTTCTAAAAAATTGCAAAATCTTCAGCCCTTTCCTCACAAATTTGCTACTTCTTCTTCTAAAAAATTACAAAATCTTCAGCCCTTTCCTCACAAATCTGCTACTTCTTCTTCTAAACAATTGCAAAATCTTTAACCCTTTCCTTATTTTTCTTTTCTTCTCCAAATGGAAGGATCTCCTCTTCTCCTCCTCATATGGTGCTTCACTGACAACCTAAAAACCCAAACCTTCTCCTTCCACCTCAACAGCTCCGAATCCCCCCATGATTCTCTCTATATTTACAATAATATGATCCTCACTTCCCCTTTTAGAACTCATGGCAGCCTCTTCTTCCGTATTATTGGTTCTATCAAGAAAATTAAGGTACTTAAAAGTTTGATTCAAGTTTGTCCATTGAATTTGTGTGTTGCTGAGTTTAATGGTTAACTTGGTGTTTTGGTGTATGGTGGTGGACATTGTGATGTGTGGATAAGAAAAGAATATACGGTGGCCAATTCTTGGACTAAGATGTATAGTGTTGAATTAGATATAGGTGAGAAAGTTTTGGGGTTAAAGGCTAATAGGGAGTTTTTAGTGTCAAAAAACACTTGGAATTTGGTTTCTTATAATCCCTACAAGCGAGAAAGTTTTGATCTTCAAATACTGGGATTTACTGAAGCTCTTTATGTTGAGAATTATACTGAGAGCTTTATGTTGCTTGATAAAGAAAGTCATTTAGTTTCTTATGGAGGGGTTAAGAAAAAGAAGGCAGAGGACACCAACCAGAGGTGAGATCCTAATGGCACTACCATAATTCAATTTTTTTTCTTTGGGGAATTTTAATAAACAGGTTGATTATAAATGTGTTTATCATTGAAACAAATTTTGAATTACATAATTTATAGGAGAATGAGTGTGTTTATCATTATTTTTGTAAATTTAGGAGCTAATATAGGAAGCAAATGAAAGAAGAAAGACAAAGATGGAAGAATAAGAAAAAGAAAAAGAAAAAGAAGGAGTTGATCTAGACGGTTGATGTGGCTACTGAAGTGCTTATATGGATGCCATGTGGGAAAAATTAGTGCCACATAAGTTCAATTCATTAGAGTTAACGGCATAGGACTAACAGTTATATTTCTAAAAATTTTTAGTCTTTAATTGTTATAAATTGAACATTCAGGACTAATTGTAAAAAGTATATTACTTGCAAGCCTGAAAATGTCGTTATCCTTTTTATATTCTATCAATTTATTGAAAATTTGTTATTTTAGAATTGTGCTATCCTTATTTTAATTCTAGAAAATAAATCACACAAGTAACCTTATGCTGTATTCTATAGTTTTTTTATAGATATGATATGTAATGCATGTGAAATGCACATGTTCAAATGAGAGACATTTATGATGCATATGCTCATATAATATTAATTATGGGTGAAGATAGGGATGTTACATGCATAAGCTAGGAGAAACAGGAAATCTCGAATGATTTAGCCAAATGCCTTTTTTGTTTAGGGCTAATCTTTGGGTAGGGCTAATCTTTGGGTACTGGCCCTCATTATATCAAAGAATTCGAATTTAAAAAATTGAGTCTATCAAAGATTGGCGTTGAGACCGATGTATCCAAATGGAATAGAAATTAAGACCCTCTCAAGATCTAATTAGGATGATGACAATAACAAATGCCCTCTGCTTAGTTCTCTCTATGGATTACTTTGTTGTGTTAGAATAGTAGTGCTTGACCTTTAGTGTGCCCTCAGTTTCTATCGCTCTTGAGGTTCATATATCACATGATCTTAAAATCTGCCCCCTGGTTGAGGAATTGATAGACCCTCTCTTTCTTGCACCACGAAGTAGAATCTTATGAGTTCTCAAATTGCTCTTCTTATAATGATAATGTAACCAATTTTATTTTATATTCCCTCTTTTGCCTAGGTCGCTCCCTTTCTGAGAGTTTTCAAACCTAGCTGGGTCTTTCATTTTTCTCTCTTCTTATTTTCCCTCTTTTGCCTAGGTCGTTCCCTTTTTGGGAGTTTTCAACCTAGCTGGGTGGTTGCAAATTCATGCTGACGATGGACCGTTGTTTCATTATGCTCGATGTTCATATTGCCACTTCGGCTGTTGATCACTCAATGCTCTTGCTGTTGATTATTGGACATTGATGTCACTCACATCATTGATTGCTGTAAAACTTACAAAAAGTCCATGTTTGACACTTCACATGCTAACATTATGTCGGTCATATTTGTCTTACATGATTACTCCTTTGTTATAATTTGCATGCAGCATTATGCTTTTTATTGATTAGCCCTTAGCGGGTTTTCTAACCAACTATTTTTCAATCACATTGGGTAGAATTTTGCGACTAGTTCCATTGACAATAATTTATAAGGATGGTTGTTGAAAAATAAATTTTCAAAAGGTCACACAGGATCGAATTTTCAAATACGGGGGCACAAGCAAAAACTTTTCTTTGCCTTTTCTTTCTCCTCATTTTATATTATATTTTTTCTTCTCTTTTTATTTTCTTTTTCTTTTCTTTCATTGTTTCTGGGTGAACACCGTGAATTCATTTCAAGAAAAGCTGAGGTTAAAAGTGCCCAAAGGGAAATTGAAAGTCAATTTTGAGATTTGGTCCTCTTGATATGGTCTTTTTTTTTTTGGATCTCTCTCTCTCTCATTCAAGCATAACATGGCATGCAACATCATAACAAATTCGTAATCACGTAAATCATGCAATCAGACATTTGTTAGTACCAAGGGAAAAAGGTTGCAGATAAGCATTATTCTGAATTATTATAATACAAAAAAAACATTCAAAAAAAATCATCATTCATTTATGTGCAAATTCAAATCAGCTTCAACTTGTACTTCAAAACTGTAGAGCTCCTTAAAGTCCCTTATGCCCATGTCCTTCAGTTTGTTGGCTAGAGGTAAAACACATGCTTTTATGGCTATGATCAGCTGGTCAGATTCTGTAGGTCTATGCTTCATTTAGGTCAACTTTCCTCTTCATCTATCTAAAAAGCTTGTGAAAGGTTTATCTGATCCTTGCATCGTATTCTGTAACTCTTAGAGAGATACTTCGAATTGTGAATTCAACCCATACTGTTTAATAAAAGCTGAACACAGTTATTTTCAGTCTTATTGAACATGCATATCCAGAGTGTAGTACCACTTGATAGCAGCTCCTTTTAAGGACATTGAGAATTGTTTAACAATCTGAGCTTTGGACAAGCCAATTGCTTTCATGTAGGTGACATATTGCTTCAGTTGCAGGTGAGGATCATCAGTACTAGAGTACTTCTTCATATTTGGAAATTTGTATTTTGGGGGCAATGGTTCTTCCTCTAAATCCAAGTTCGCATCTAAGTCGGTAAAGTTAGGATTGAGCCCATGCTTTTTCATCATAGTTTGCAGTTGATCCATTTGCCTCTTCATATCTTTCATCCATTTTGACATAGTTGGATCTACTGATGCGTTCAATTTTTCTTTGAATAGCTCACCAACAATTGTTCTAGCTTTAAAGTCTTCTTCATTAGAGGGCATTTTCCCTACCATCACAGCAAACATGTCCCTAATTACTTGTCTCATGTCATCCCCGATTTCTTTCAGAAGTTCTCTCTTAAAAGATTCAACATCAAAATTGGAGGGTCCGACCATTCTGCTCCTTTGTAAAGTGGTCTCAATTATTTGATTAGATCCTTGATATTGGTAGGCCAAATCACCTCTAATCTACTTCCAAATAAAAAGAAGTTCACGACCAAGAAAGATGCATTTTTTTTTAGAAATTACAATGAATGTCATGTATGCATGAAATGCAGATAATTTATTTACAAGCACAAACAAATCATATAACGAAGCCTTCTAACCTTATTTCTCCCACACATGTATTCAATGGCAAGTTTCTTATCCTAGGATTTTTGGTTTGGGTTTTAATCATCAATGGGGGATAATAAAACCAATGTATTCAAGACAACTCTCAAGGCAATACAAACAAGTAGTAATTTCTTTGAATAAAACCAAAGTACACCTTAATAAGCCATAGTAGGCGTTAAAGGCCCCACTTGACATAGTCCATTTGTAATAGGCTTGGGCTTTATTTTAAGGATTACTAAATGGCATAGAGCGCATGCATTTGGAAAAAATCCTAATGGAAATTACTAGGTCATTATATGAGCTGATTCTCAGGTAATAGGCTTCGGCCCCCATAGTGATATACCTTCATTACGTTTCCTCACTCAAGGATTTGTGTGACATGGATAAGTGATGCGAACTAGGCTGATTTAATAAGTAAAACCCGTAACAATCTATTGATACCCACACCTTAGATAGTCTAACAAATAAGTCGAGTGGAAACTAGAACCCTTAATTATCCAACAACTAAGAACTCTAGCTATCAGGAAGTCACCACAATTAGATATGGATGTTCTAATTGATAAGACAAGTGAACAATTAAACAACCTATTTTGTTTAAAAAGTTCAAAGAATAAAACTCCAAGTAATTTTGAACCAAATTCGTCACTTTGTTTTAATTGATGAAAAAGATCTGCCAAATAAGCTACAAAATAAACTATTAATAAGAATTCTTAACCCTAAACAACTAAAAACAAATCCTTAAAAGATAAGGATAATAAACCTTTAAAAGATAAGAAAACATTTCCTTTTTAGAAAAGAAATTATTTTGCTTGCAAAGTAAGCTAAAGAAAGTATTCCTTATTAAAAACAAACATTTAAAATTCTGCTTTGGACTTAAAACACGTCCAAATTCGTATGTAGCACTAAGTAGACTAAATAACACATATTTGGGCTTCATCTTGGACTTGGAATAATTGTAGCTACTCCTTTGGGCTTAAAGCATCCAAATTAGAGCCAATAACATTACTTCGGCCTAAATCTTCAATTTGTACCAAATGAATAAGCTTTGGACCAGAATGAACTTCATGTGCTCTAAATGGATCAGACTGATTCATATTTGTACTTTTAGCCCACATTACTTGAATTAGCATATGTCATGCTTCCTTCATCTTCTTAGCACATGCCCATGTGATTGGATGTCCATCATCAATGAAAGGGTCTTCAATCCTTGTTGGATTAGGATTGCTTGTTACATATTGAATCCTTATTTGATTAGGATTCCGTGTCACATCTTGAATCCTTATTGGATTAGGATTTCTTATCATATTGGGATTCTCATCATTCCCCCTTTCCTCTAAATGATTCATCCTTTAATCATGCCCATCTTCTAAAGTTGATAAATCTAGAATTCCTCCAGGGTCAAACACAATCTCTTTGGCTGAAAACTTCTCCTTTGAATACAGCTTCAAAACAACTTAAGCTTGATTACACACTTGGAATGTAGAATTGATTTTCATAAGCTTGTAGAAATTGTATTTTTGTAGCTTCCTTTTAAACTTGAAACATGAAGAGTTCTTCTTGCTTCAAATGAAGACTAAATAGATGCTCTTGTTGGCACAAGATAGTTCAACAACATCATATGGATCTTTATATGGCAAAGAATTCTGCAAAATAACTTTTGAAACACTAGAAAAATAAAGATTAAAGTTGTTAGTGTAATCATGATGAATAACTAACTCTTTATCTTTCTTAATACTCTTAATCTCTAGATTTTTCTCTTCACTCATGCCTTGTTTGTTTTCTCTCACCATGTGTTTACCATTTTCCTCACTTTGCTTATTTAACTCAATTCTAACACTCAGCTTACTTTTTACTTTTCTCTCAATTTTATTGGTTTCCCTCCACAAAGTTTTCCCACTTGAAGATTGAAACTCATCAATTTGTTGTTTAATGCACAAATCTTCAAAAATTATATTTAGAGGTAAAATTTCAAGTTGGCACTCTTCCCCTTTATTCTTCTCTTCAACTTGTCTTTCAACCACTTTAATGGTTTCAAAACTTTGATTCTTCTCAAATTCACACTCTATTTTGGTCTCTTCACACGCAACTACTTCTATTTCACACTTTTCTTCATGAATAATGATTTCCTCCATAGTTTGATTACATAATTGATGCTTATGTTTCTTCTCATGATTACTCAATCACCACTTTCACTATTAACCTTATTACTCCAACTCTCTCTTTCCAAAGTAAGTGAAATTATATTCTTCAAAGACAAAAAAGAGTGCAATTATAATACTAACCCAAAATCTTTTTTAATTTCACTCTTAAGCCCACTTATGAATCGTTCAATTTTCTACCCTTCAAATTCTCCTAAATCACTTGCAATTACAAATAACTTAAACTTTTTAGTATAATCTTCAACACTTAATTCATCTCCTTGTTTAAGCCTTTGTAATTTAATATAGAATTTATCCCTAATATCAAGAGGAATAAAATGACTAGTCATTAACCTCTTCATCAATTCCCAATTTCTAACCTCACTATTCCCATTCTCTCTTAATAATGCCACCAAATCTTTCCACTAAAAATAAGCATGACCTCTAAATTGGCGAGAAGCAAATTTACACTTTTGCACCTCACTATATTCTTCACTTTCAAACACTTCCTCTACTTTTTGTACCCATCTCAAACAAGCATTAGGGTCATTCACACCACAAAATAAAGGAATCTCCATTGTGAAACAAATTCGTGCTTAACAGCCTCAATTTTGGGTGAATTTGGATGAATTTGGCAAGTTTTGGGCAACTAAAAATAAGGAAATTAGGTTTATTTTGCACAAAAAAAGGAAAAAACGAATTTAATCCTAAAAAGATAAGATGAGAGTGTTTTAATCCTTCTAGAATAAGGAAAGCTTTTAAGATAAGGATTAACCTTAAAGTGATAAGGATGAAATGTTATCTAACCCTTTTAGGATAAGAAAAGCTTTTAGGATAAGATAAGGAATAAAACTAAATAAGATAGATTAAATCTAGGAAGATAAGGATATAATCCACTTAAGATTTGGTCTTATCCATAAAGATATTCGTAATAAACAAGGAAAAATGAATTTGTACAAAAGAACCCAAGAAAAACGAGTTATGTAACTTAAAATTTCAAGATTTGTGATCTTAAATCAAGATTTGATCAAAAAACTTAAAGAAACTTCAAGATTCCAACAAATTTAATTAAGAATTTCCTAGAAAATAATCAAGAAAATCAAAGATTTCAAGAAGACTTGCAATAACTTTAAAGATTTTAAAGAAACGACCAAATTCTTCTTTTCTTTTTCTTTTTTTCCTTTTTTCTTTTTTTCTTTTTCATTTTTTCTTTTTTTTTTAATTTTTTTTATATGGTAGAAACTTGATGCAAGACTATAAAGAAACAATTAAACAAAATTAAAGATGATAAAGATCAATGAAAAAATAAATTTGAAAATAAATAAGAAGGGGTAAAAGAAGAGAACACAAAGAATGATAAACGAGTTGAAACAAAAAAAAGGATACGTAACCTGATTCTTAGAGCCAAAGATATGAAACCCGTAAAAATCTATTGATACCCACACCTTACATCGTCTAAGAAACAAGTCGAGTGGAAACTATAACTCTTAATTGTCCAACAACTAAGAACTCTAGCTATCAAAAAGTTGCCACAATTAGATATGGATGTTCTAATTGATAAGACAAGTGAACAATTAAACAACCTATTTTGTTTAGAAAGATCAAAAAATAAAACTCCAAGTAATTTTGAAGCAAAATTCGTCACTTTGATTTAATTGATGAAAAAGATATGCCAAATAGGCTACAAAATAAACTATTTATAATAATTCTTAACCCTAAACCTAAACTAAAACAAATCCTTAAAAGATAAGTATAATAAACCCTTAAAAGATAAGAAAACATGTCCTTTTTAGAAAAGGAATTATTTTGCTTGCAAAATAAGCTAAAGAAAAGTATTCCTAACTAAAAACAAACATTTAAAATTCTGTTTTGGACTTAAAACACATCCAAATTCATATGTAGCACTAAGTGGACTAAATAACACATATTTGGGCTTTATCTTGGACTTAGAATAATCGTAGCTACTTCTTTGGGCTTAAAGCATCCAAATTAGAGCCAATAACATTACTTCGGCCTAAATCTTCAATTTGCACCAAATGAATAAGCTTTGGACCTGAATGAACTCCATGTGCTCCAAATGGATCAGACTTATTCAGATTTGTACTTTTAGCCCTCATTGCTTGAATTAGTATATGTCATGCTTCCTTAATCTTCTTAGCACATGCCCATGTGATTGGACCTCCATCATCAGTGAACAGGTCTTCAATCTTTGTTAGATTAGGGTTGCTTGTTACATATTGAATCCTTGTAGGATTAGGATTCCTTATCACATCTTGAATCCTTATTGGATTAGGATTCCTTATCATATTGAGATTCTCAGCAATAAGTACGTGCCATAAGTGATAATAATCAAATACTCCACCGTCAGGTTTGAGTGAAACACAGGCAGCAAAGCAATGACTATCATTAGGTTATTCAGGACTTTATGCACATTGTGTGGAAAAGTGTAGTGAATGCAAGAAATGAAAGGAAATAAAAAAATAATCAACGATAATAAATTACAAAACACTTGGAATTAGTTTCTCTATCCCCAGTAGAGTCGCTACTGTAGGCAGCGAGGTTTAGCACGCCCCTAAGTGTTTGGCGACCACGACACTGTGTAAGCCCAAGGCCCTCTAGGAAATACATAATAGGCTTATGGCCCATAATGGAGATAAAGTCACCACCTAGATGAAAGTAGGGACACACTATATAGCAACTGGATTCCACGGAGGTTCCTAGAAGCCGTTATTAGAGATAGCATTTGGAAACTGGGTGTGGGCTTTTGGAATGCCCACCCAACCTTGTAGTTGGCCTCTGTGTGTGTTTTGTATTTTATTACCTTTAATTATAGAATTATTTCCTTGTTATCGTGTGAATTGCAATCATTTCTGATTTTATGTTGAAGTCTGAGCTTGCACATTAGTCCCATTTCATGCTTATGAACCCAACGTCCATCACAAATAATGATTTACAAATATATATTCATAAAATTGGGGGAAGTGATTAGGTATTACACAACACTTCACATAATTAAAATAGCAAAAAAGTGGAATAAACTAGCTTAAGCTAATTAGAGTGTCGACATTTGGATGGTTAAGAATCATCCTGAAGTTCTTGTAAGATTTAAAATGTTAATCTCTCTCACAAACATAAAAAAAATCCTACAAAAGAAATTTAATTTGTTGGTTTTAAATAAAAATAAATAAATATTTAAACATGAATAATACTTGATTAAACTTAACATTATGATTATTGCATGCAAGATTGAAATATAATATAAAATACATACATATAAGCTACAAACTATGTGAGACAAACATAGAGAATCGAAACTAATTCAATAGTGGTTTTGATAATGAGGCGTTGCCTCTTCAAAGAGGCATCGCCTTTATGCATGATGTCACCTCTTCATAAAGAGGCGTCGCCTCTTTGACAACTGCTACAACAACTTTATAAGTTGCTTAAATCTTAAGTAAATCTAAACTAGATGAAAGTGAATGAAAACTTACAATGATCATATCATGAACAAAACATCAAATGAGCAATAAATCTAAAAAATAAGCAAGAAAATAAAGAAATGGAGTTTTATATGAAATCAAGAACTTAAAGCTTGAAAATAAGAGTTCTCTCTGATTTGACTACGTTTAAAGCTCCTAACTTAGCCCTTCAGAGACTAGTTTATTGATTCAAATCATTATGAATGCAAGAACTCCTCATTCCTTCTTAAGAAAATGGATTCTTAGGCTAAAACTCTCTCTTTTTCTCTTCCTTTCCTCTTTTCTCTCTCTTTTCTCTTAAAACGTCCTCCTCTCTTCTTTCCAATTCAGAACCCTTTCTTCTAAAACCAACTAAGCCTCTACTTAAACCTCTCTTCCTTTACCTTTTCCAATTCCCCAAAAACCAAAACAAGACACTACCTTTCCATTTCTCTTCATGAGCACCTCTTTTTCAGCCTCATTTATGCCTCAAAAGTCTTATTTTCACGTTATATCTTCATATTAGAGATATGGTGTGCCCACACCCATGTGTAATACTGCCAAAAATAACAATTAATGTTGTATAGGTCAGTTGTAAAAAGGTGTCGCCTCTTTGCAAAGAGGCCATTGCCTCATCGATGAGGCGGTCGCCTCTTTGGCCCTGACAACTACTTCTATATTTGGGCCAAAGTGGACTTTGGGCTTAAGTTTCTGGGCTCAGTCTTGAGCTTTATGTGGATGGGAATTTTAGGCTTTCGGGTCCATTTTAAACAAGGTTTCAGGTTTCTTTTGCATTCAAAATTTGTTCTACCTCATCATTGGGCTTTCGTTGCGGGCCAACCAAACCGAGGGTGTCCACAATATATACTATATTTTTTATTTATTAATTTTTAATTTATAAAAATATCTACTTTTAAAACAAATTATATACTTTTCTTATTTTCATAAAATTTATTAATTTTTTAATTATTTACTTATGAAATTTAATATAGTAAGACTTATAAAATTATGTTCCCTAATTTGATTTATATTGGATAAAATATAAGCAGACCTAATTAAAATAAAAAATATATATTTTTAACAAAATTACTATTAAAATATTAATTAATTATATTTTTATTAGAGATAAAATAAAATTTGACCTAATTAAAATTGAAAACATACTTTCAATTAAATTAGAATTACATTTTAAATAATTTAATTTTTATTAAAAATAAAATAAAAAATATACTTTCAATTAAATTAGAATTACATATAACCTAATTAAAATAGGAATTATACTTCCAATTAAATTAGAATTACATTTTAATTAATTTCATTTAATTTTTATTAGTAAATGACTAAATTATCTAAATTTTATATAATAATGAGTAAAAATTTTTTTATAATTTTGCTTGTCCTCCCCCCCTCTTCGTACATTTATATATAAACTTTACACATGCCAAATTATGTTCAAAAATTACCTTCTTTAGAGAATTTGTTTTTCCACAAAGTATTTTTTATCCACTTTATCACAATACAAAATGATAGGTCAACCATTTGCATGGGTAGAGGGGTAAGAACGTATCACTGTCAATATCCTATTATCGAGCATTAGCTACATCACTAATAAAGCACCCACAAAGAACAATGGTTATGGAGCAAAGTTGAACTGCCAAAGCTGTGGCTCCAAATTTTTAACAAAAGTCTTAGTTGTTGTGTGCAAGTCAAGCATCCATCACAAA
>CATIWM010010434.1:0-10712 GCA_949671775.1 Mallotus repandus | reverse complement strand
ATATTCTTTCTTTATTACTCTAGTTTAATAGCTCTGAATCTTATTGGTTTTAGGAGTTTATTATAAATGGGGATTTGGCTAGTCTATGCTATAAACTTAGATTGACAGAAGATGAGGAAACATAAATTGATATGCAAGATGTGCATGTTGCAGAAAGAGATCTTTAAATAGATCTGTTATTGGTTGGCAAGTTTTTTTTCCTCTAAACGCATTTTATTATTAGCCATAAAGAATGCTTTGGTAGGTGCTTGAAAGCTGGCCAATGATTTCAATATAAGTGAACTAGAAGGAGGGGTTTTTTAGGTCCAATTTAAAAGTATAAGTGATAAAAGGAAACTGGTTTATGATGGCCCTTGGCATTTTAATAAATGCTTATTGGCGATGGTTGATTGCCCTAGGAATTCCCAGCTAATCTCTAATGTTCTTCAAATTATTCTGTTTTGGGTTAGATTATGTGACCTCCCTTTTAATAAAAGAGATCAGTCTTCCGTGGAGAGAATTGGAAGCATGATTGTTCATGTAGTTCAAATAGACATTAGTGATGGGTTTACAAGGAAAAAAATATGCTAGGGTTAGCGTACTTCTTCTAATTAAGAATCTTACACCTTATGGAGTTATAATCCGTAATGGAGATGGGAACTACACATGGTCTCTTTCAAATATGAGAGATTACCCAATTTTGTTATTCATATAGCTTCTTGATTCATGTTGAGGCTGATTGCGTTCGACTAACCAATCAGGTGGTTAGTGTTTGTAAAGTCAAAAAATCGAGCAACACTGGGCCTCTTTACATATTAGGTAGAAGGTTTTTGCAGAATTTCCTAAAGCATATTTTGATGATGTTTTAGTTCAAAGTTAGTCTTCTGATTCATCTTATATAAATTTAAAAAAAGCTCTTTGGTGTTTGGTACTAGCTGATTCGGGTGCTGTGGGGGTTGATAGTGTGGGTATACTTACTTGATAGTGTGAGTATAATCAATGGTGATTGATCTCCTATTGTTAACCAACGTAATATTTCGGCGTTCAGTTAGAGACCTGTGGATAGAGGTACGATAGTGGAAATAAGTTAGATGAGGCCTTCATTTAATAAGCCAAATATTCCAACATCAAAGTAGCTGGTTATTAATAGGAATAATATGGTTTTTATGGTAGGTAATATAAATGAAGAATTAGGCTCAGTTGCATCTCAATGCATTTCTTTTAAGATCAGGAAGGCGTTATCAAGCTTCCATTTATAGGCAGCTGATAAGAGTGGCCTTTGATAATTCCCAGCCTTTGAAGAAATGTTCTTTTAATGGTATGGGTTCTATTACTAATGTCTAAGATATGAATATTAGTGCTAAGAAGATAAATGGATAAAGATAGAGGTTGAGGCTATCAACATTGATGATTCGTTCTCTTCACGATTTAGTGAAGATTTCCTGTCCATCAATTATTTTCCTCATAAAAAAAAATTAATGCAAGCTGAATGGTTTGATATTCGACGTAGATTGGTTTTAATTTTTTCACTATAGACCCTAGAGGACTAAAGGTGGTTTAGTATTGCTTTAGAGAAAAGATTAGAATATGGTTATTGATTTATACTCACCCAACCATGTTGATTTTCATATTCAAGCTGATGATCATAATATTGCTTGGAGAGGAATGAGTATTTATAGCTTTCCTTGTTCTTTAGAGAAACATTTAATGTGGAATTTTCTCTTACGATTAACAAATAATTTAGCTTTTCCTTGGTTGTGCCTTGGGGACTTTAATGAAGTTCTAGAGAAGTCCTAGAAAAGTGAGGGTCTTTTTAATAAATCCTCGATCGATTAATGCTTTTAAGAAATTGCTTCTATACTGTAGGCTTGATGATCTTAGTTTTTTAGGGCATCATTTCACTTGGTCCAATAGTAGATTAAGTTCAATGAATGTGAAAGAGAGATTAGACATATTTTATAGGAATGCAATATGGCTAGAATCCTTTACAAATGCAGTTGTCTTTCATTTGAAATCCTCTTCTTATTCTTATAATCATAGACAATTTTAATGGGGTTAGGCTCTGGCTAAGACAGGAAAAATAAAGATAAATGGGTTTTTCATTTTGAAGCAATATGGGTGGAACACGACAACTGTAAGAAAATAATTCAAAAGTGCTAGCGCATTTTAGGTCATGGACTCATTGATTCTAGCTTTTCTTCAAAAACTCAATGTTGTATGAGAGCTTTATAAGTCTAGAATAAATATGTCTTTGGGCATTTGTCTTATGATAAAAATAAGAATTGGTAGAAATTGATGATCATTCCAATTAAGAAAACAGTACATATATATTTATATAGCCTTGTAAAGACTAAAATAGGAAGAAAATTAACTACCTATACAAGGATAATTCCTATAATTAAACTATTCGTAATTAGGCTAATACTTCATATTTACAGCTTATGATTACAACCTATAATTTCGCAACACTCCCCCTTAAGTTAGAGCATAGACGTTTATCACGCCCAACTTGTTACAAATATAAGAAACCCAAGCTCTATTAGAAGCTTTTGTAAAAATATCTCCTAATTGCTCTCCAGTCTTGACATATACTATAGAGATAAAGTTTTATTAAATTTTCTCATGAATAAAATGACAGTCTATCTTAATATGTTTAGTTCATTCATGAAAGATTAGATTCAAAGCAATATGAACTGTAACTTGATTATTGCACCATAGCTTCGCTAGAACTGAGACTTTAAGACCAACCTCAGTTAAGAATTAAGAAATCCGCATAACCTCACACAAAGCCTGTGCCATTGCTCTATACTTAAATTCTACACCAGATCGTGACACTATATTTTGCTTCTTACTCTTCCACCAACAAAAACACAATAACTGGTAATGATACTTTTTCTTCTTTTGAAGTTATTCTTCCATGGCTCCTCAAGAGGCTGTGAATTCCTTTCTTTTAAATCTAGGATAGATGCTTCTCAACTTAGGTTAAGCAAAAAAAGATTTAGCATTCCTTCTGAATTCAAATTGCTTACTATAGATAGTAATTTTAGGGCTCATAATACTCTTTTAGGTTTTAACATGATGGTGATATATGTATATCATAGTGGGAGGCTTGAGGTTTCCTTTAAATCCATTTATTAGGTCTTTTTTAAATTCTTACAACATTGCACTTGACCAACTTCATCCAAACAGTTACTAACTTCTAACTACTTTTATTGAGGCGGTTCATAGGGAAGGTAGAGAACCTACATGTTCAGATATCTGTATAGCGTAACTAAGAAAAAGGGGAGTTGACCTTCTCTCTCTTGGCTATTCTTAGGCACAACCTCTTTAAGAAATTTTCTAACCTTAACAAAACCTAGAGGTATAACTTCTTTGTGATTCAATATGAGACTGATTTTATAAACATCAGACGAAATTGGGTTGAGGAGTCCCATATAATCAGGCATTTAACTAACTTTTCAAATGATGACATAGAATTCTTAACTATTTTACATGTATGATCAATAGTCCTTTTGCCGATAATATTTCTCAGAAATACTCTTGGAGAGTGTACCCAAGCAATGCTAACTTGGATTTTGAAGAAGGTAATTCCGGTTTCCTTGGAGGTACCTTCTAACTTGTTTTCTTTACACTATATTTATAGATGGCTGAGATTGATGATTTTGCAGATGGCCTAATTTCAAATGAAGAAGTTGAAGCCAAGAAAATAGGTGAGACTCCTGCCTTGGAGCCCATTAATCCAATTATCACCAATCTGAACCCTTCTCTTATTATTAATCTTATTTGGCCCATCGAGATTAGGACCTTAAGGTAGAAGTGGCCCAATACATCAACCCAAAACTACTTAGAAATATGTGTTTGAAATAAAAGAGCTTTAACAGTTTCAAAAAGATGTAATTTTTTTTTCTCTCAGTCAGCATATTTTAAGAATTCCATTCTAAGCCATATAGTTTGAAAAGAATTAGAGAAATACTCTTTGGTGTTATCACTTCTTAATGTTTGTATAGACACGTCAAACTCATTTTTTATTTCAGCATAAAAAGTTTTTAAATGTGAAAGCAACTCAAAACGAGATTTCATTAAATAAAACCAAGTCATACTAGAAAAATCATCCACAAAGGTAACAAAATATATAAATCCAGTCTTGGACATAATGGTGTATGGTCCCCAAACATTTGAATGTACTAACTTAAAATTATGACCAACCCTTTTATTAACTAGAGAAATAGAAGATAACTAATGATGTTTTGCAAATTGATAAGACTCACAATTTAAAGACGATACATTATAAAACTAAGGATATAAATTTTTTAACAAATGTAAAGATGGATGCCTCAACTGACAATGAGCTTCAAATAGAGATAAAGTACTGGAACAGGCAATGGTCTAAGGTACCTGGGTATCCAAAATGTACAGACCTCTTGATTCTCATTCTTTACTAATAATCCTCTTTGTCATAAGATCCTAAAACAAGAAATGATTAAGAAAGAATGAGATACAATAGTTACGAATATGAGTGAGTTTGTTAATAGATACCAAATTAAAAGAGAATTTTGGCAAACTCAATATGGATGATAAAGAAAGTGTTATTGTGGGATTGATAGTGCTAGATCCAAAGCATAAGAAATAAAACCATCTATTAAGGTGACTGAAGAAGGAAAGGTGCATGATTGGAAAGTGGAAAGGAGGCTATGATTACTTGTCATATAATATGTTGCACTAGACTCTATGACCTAATGGGATAAAGAAAAAAGAAAACATGCCATGGTTTTACCTGACTCAACAAGGGTAGTGATGGACTGAGAGGAGTTATTTAATGCTTCTTGATACTCTATAAATTTTGGATATTCATCTACTAAAATTGTAATAGTTTGATCTGACGATGGGTGGGGTTTATCATTGATGGTTACAACATAAGCTGATTAAGATCTAAGATTTTTTCTTTAGCAATTTCTGGCAAGTCCTTTTAGTGTGGCTTAGTTCATGAAAATAGTAGCAAACAACTTCCCCTGTGTTTTGAGTTCCAACATTCTGACCACTATTACTACCACCTCTGCTACTATTTTAAAAATGAGATCGGCCAATGGATCCACTATTCTAACTTACGAGTGCACTAGGTTGTTGTATAGGTAAGGCATGGGAACTATTATCTATACGAAGTACCCTAGTAAAGATCTCTTTTAAAGAGGTAATCTCAGGGTTAGACAAAATTTGTTTGACTTAGCACCATTAAATTAAGGATTAAGGCCAGCCAGAAAACTCATAACAACCATTTGTTCATGTTGAGTCTTCTGAATTTTGATATTAGTACTAAAAGGTAACAAAACATTCAATTCCTCATAAATGCATTTGAAATTCATGAAATAGATCTGAAGAGACTGATCATGTTGTTAACCCATTAAAAATGCCTTGTAAACATAAAAAATATGGAAAATATTTTCTTCACCAGAGAATAGAAATACCAAATATTCCATTAGTTCTTTTACAAACTCATAAAGAGACATATGACTGATGTATTCATTCTCAATAGAATTACAGATTTGCAAAAATAATTAAGCATCAACCCTTAGCCATTCAGAACAAGTATAATTAGTAGGAGGGTCCTTAGTTAAATAGTCATCCTCAGGGATACTTCGTAAATAAAAACGGACAGTCTTACTCCAGTCTAAATAATTAGCTTTATTTAGTTTTTGTTTAATGATTTTAGATAGAATGGGGATGACATTAGGCAAAATTATGTTTTTTTATTCAACTGCCATCATAAACGCAAGAAAATAGACTTTTAATAACCAACAAAGGCAATAAAACACACTTAAATAGGATCAACAATAAAGGAAACAAGGTTCATTCCAATTTATATTTCATCTAGGCAATAAGGTGGCCCGTAGTATTGCTTGTTAGGCTTATTCTCTATTATCTGATGTAATTTTGTATGACTCTTTCCCTTTTTGTGCCGCAGATGTTGTAAGTGGGAATATGTTGACTTTAGTTTGATTTATGAAATGGCATTTTTCATAAAAAATGATAATTTTTAATAGGTATTTCTAAATATATAATTTAAATTTTGTAAGTGAGGATATGTTGACTTTAGTTTGATTTATGAAATGACATTTTTCATAAAAATGATAATTTTTTAATAGGTATTTCCCAATATAGAAATTAAATTTTTTTAATAATTTATGAAATTAATTTTTACTTGAAGAGAATTTCTCATATTATACAATATATCAATATTTAAATGGTTTATGAATATTTAGATAGTTTGCCATCTTTATTAATAAGAAATTTATATAATTACATCTTTCATTAACAAAACTATGATAATAATAAAATAAAATAAATTTATTTTCTTAACATATACATAACACCCTTTAAATTCTCTCAATTTCTTTACTAACTTAGGTATCAGAGTGTTTGTGGAGAGAACCAACCCATTCACCTTGCCTCTTTCTTGGACACATTTGCGGGAGGAAATTGTTTGATGAATCTAAAACTGTAATTTTTCAAAAGAGAGGGATTGAGTTGTAATTATGATCAAATCTCAGGGAGTAATGGTAATTATTCCTAAGAATAAACCAAAAATAAATTCATTTTAATAAATATTAAATGACACGAAGTACAAATATGATTGCCCTATGCCCCCCACATTTTGGATTTATAATAATAGGGATAGTTTGGTTAACTGAAATCCTTTTTTTTTATCAACTAGAATAATAATATATATTAAGCTAATAACTGTACAAGGTCAGAAGGAATGTTACAAGACCAATCTAAAGGAAGTTTATAAGACAATACATATTTAGCCACCCAATCAGCGGCAATATTAGCTACCCTTTTAACCATCTAAACGTAATATTATAAAAAAAATGCTTCTTTGAAAGGATGGTATGAACCAAACTAGCTATACACCAATTTGGCTCCTGCTTCTGCTTTAAAGTTTGAATAACAATAAAAAAGTCCATCTCAAAAATACAATTTTTACAACCAGAGGATAAAGCATAATCAATTCCCAAAAGAAGTGCTTCAGCTTCAGCTATAAAGGAGGAGTGTGAGGGCTTCACTTGAGCAACACCATAAACTAAACAACCTTTATCATCCGCCAAGAATTGCTAAACCATCCATACCTGTTGATGGATTAAAAGCAACATCTGCCAAGAACATGTAATGCATGTTGTACTTCATTATGCAGATTATAATCTTTTTGCAGATAAGTTATAGGCTGCAAACTTAATTTATAAAAAATACGAACATTCCAAGATTTCGAAATGTGCCATCCAATCATTAAAATTAAAGTAAAACTCACAACATCATCTTTAAAATATTATGCACTTACTACCACCATTCAGCCATAGGAATAGAATTACAAAGGTTAGGAATATTGGCAAAACGAGAACCAAACCATGTTGCTTTAGCATGATGACACTGAAAGAGCATATGATGGACAATCTCAGATTCCTACTTAAAGATTTGACACAAATCAAAATCCAAAATACCCCTTTTAAATAGAGCTTCTTATGTTGGCACCAAATGATTCAAGACCTTCCACCAAAACATTTTAACTTTAAGAATAGTTTGACTATGCCATATGGTTTTCCAAATAGAAGAAGACACATTAGAAAAAGTAGACGCTGCATAAATAGGATTATAACACAAAAAGTGATAAGGTGATTTAGCATTAATATACCCTTCTTGTTATAATGCCAAACAAGTCTATCAGAAATAGAAGGATCACCCAATGAGATCTTTTGAATCCTTTTAACATCTATAGAATTAAGGATTTGGCACATTAAACTAACATTCCATCTTCTCTGATGAGGGATGATAAGATCTAAAACTAAAAGGGCTGAACAATTTGACGGTCTTTCAGAGGAAACTTTAAAATTTGGAGAGTCCGGTATCCAAGGATCTTCCCAAAGGGAAACATCTCTACCATTCCCAATATTGCATCTAAATCCCCTCTTGAATAAATCTCTAGTTTTAATTAAACTTGACTAGACCTAAGATAGTCTTGAACTCATTTTAGCATTTAAAAAATTAGTATGTGGAAAATAGATGTTTTTCATTGCTTTAGCCCATAGAGAATTTGGATAACTAATAATTCTCCAAACCTTTTTAGCTAAAAGAGCACTATTAAACCTTTCAAACTCTTTAAAGCCCAATCCTCCCTTATATTTTGACATAGTCACATAATTTCATTTCACCATATGCATGCCTTTTTTCATTGGAGCACCTTTCCACCATAAGTTAGAAATAATATAAGTCAACTGATTATAAAACCTTGCAGGAAATTTATAACAAGACATAGCATATGCAGGAATGGTTGTCAAAATAGCCTTAACAAGCACTTCTCTACCTGATGATAATAAAAATTTGTGTTTCTAGGACTCAGATTTAGCAAGAATTCTATCTTTAAGAAATCCTAAAGTAGCCTCTTGAATCTGTCCTAATAAGTAAGTAATCCTTAATATTTATCAATTGATTTAGCTTGATTTACACCAATGACTTGCATAAGATTATTTTTGAGTTCTGAAGAAGTTTTCTTACTAAAACAGATGTTAGATTTATCAACATTTATTCTTTGACCCGTAGCACAATAATAGGTTTCAAGAACACTTTTAATTTGAACCATTTCTCCAATGTCAGCTTTACCAAAAATAAGTGTGTCATCAGTAAATAAAAGATGAGTCAAAGGAAGGCACCTTCGATTGAAACAAAAACCACTTATGGATTTATTTATCAAAGCTCGAGATAACATTAGAGAAAGAGCATTGGATACTAAAATGAATAAATAGGGAGATAAAGGATCCCCTTGACGCAAGCCACATGAAGGATGAAAAGGCTTAGAAGGACAACCATTAATTAAAATGGAATAGGAGACTATAGTAACACATTCCATTATCAACTGAATGAAATTAGCATGAAAACCACCACTTAACTTGATCATAAGCCTTACATATATATAATTTTAAAGCAAAATGATAGGTTTTCTTATTAGTAGAGATGTTAAGAGCATGAAACACCTTATGAGCCAACAAAATATTGTCATGGATTTGCCTTCTCGGAATAAAGGCAACTTGACTATCATGAATCTAACTAGATAAATGGGGTTTTAGCCTGTTGACAAGGATTTTAGAAATGATTATATATATAAAATTACATAGACTAATGGGTCGGAAGTGTTTGATATCAACATGGTTCAAGGTCTTTGGTATCAGTACTATAAAGGTTTTGTTCCAAGATTTTAATAAAAAATCAGTTTGAAAAACCCTTTTATTAGCACTACAAACAGCAGGCCCTATAATATTCCAAAATTTCCTACAGAAAACCCCTGGAAAACCATCAGGCCCGGGTGCTTTAAAAGTACCCAAATCAAAAGCAGCATATTTAATCTCATCATCTTCAACAGGGGCTAAAAGCAAATCATTAAGTTGGGTAGAAACCATATTAGGAACAAAATGCAAGACATTATCAATAAACTATGATTTTGATGCAAAAAACATTTTTTTATAAAACCCCAAAATTTCTTCTCTAATGTTAGCATGGTTATACAACCATCTACCCTGCACTTTTTGAAGTATGATAATCTTGTTAGCTTGTCTTCTTTGCAAAACAGAAGCATGAAATTTTTTATATTTTTATCACCATTAGTAATTCAAGAAACTCTAGATCTCTGATACTAATAAGCCTCTTCTTCTTTATAATAATTAAGCAATTGTTCACTTAAAACCTTCAGGCTAGCTTGTTTATCTGACACTTGATTGTCCAAATTTAAGCTATCAATTTGATTATGTAAATTTTGAATCTTAACCTTAGAACAACATTTGAAATTAGATATAAAATCAATCGTGATTTTGTGGTTTTCTTATGGCAAAACTAGTTCTATAGTTTTTTCCTCATATTTAAGTATATGTATTTTATATTTCTTATATTTTAGCACCCTATCAACTAATATCATCATTATTTTATGAGAAATCATTAATATTATGTTAAATTTCAATGATATATATATATATTATATGTAATCAATCTAATTTATTAGTTATTTTTAAAAATATTATAATCACTCAGTACATGATTTTATTACTAAAAATCTATATTATTTTAACATTATAGATTTTAAACAATATTATTTAAAATGATACTAAAATGTAAGAAATATAAAATATAAGTACTAAAATGTTGTAAGAAAAAATCACACAATTAGTTTTACCATAAAACAATACCACATGAATTAGAATTGTACTTTCACCTTGAAATTATTGATGATTTGTTTGATTATTTGAAATCTTAGAATTTTTTAGAATTTAGTTTAAATTCAATTTTGAGTCAATATAATTCAACCAAATAAAGTGTTCAGTTCAACTTTCAATTCACTGCCCGAATTCGAATTCAATCATCCAAACACAAATTCTAAAAATTGAAACTTTTTCGGACTTTTTCAGAAATAACTAAAAAAAGTAAAATATTTTTAAAAATATTATTGACTTATTTTTATTTACAAACTGTTTTAAGATTTTTTTTTAAAAAAAATACGGTCACACGATGACCCATCTTCTTCTTCTTGTTTTTCTTCTCCTTTCTTTTCCTTTTTTCCCATTGTGACCATTTCTTTTTGATAAACATTTGATTTTAACAATTTTGAATCAATTTTCAAAAAATTTTTGGTTTATTTTCAGTTTTTTAAGCTTTTTTTTGTTGTGGTTTTTATTTAGTTTTTTGTGATTATTTTTCTA
>CATIWM010010401.1:0-31071 GCA_949671775.1 Mallotus repandus | reverse complement strand
GCATTGTATATGTATAATATAAAGAAAGATGTGAATTGCTTGAAGCTGTGTGATATGTGTTACATATGTAAAATTGTGAGTTAAAAATTTGACATAAATAATTATGTTATGTGTTAGTCACATGCATACAATGTATGCTTGACATCCTTAACAAGTGTCACATTTATGATAGCTTCTTTAACTTTGTCGATAGCCTCAGAAATATACCCCATTACAAGCTTTTTCTCATGATAAACCTATCTAAGGAAATGAACTAAAGGACCAAAAATCTTCAATATGTACACAATGTTGATCCAAAATGATGGCATCAAGATAGTACTAGTTGCTTTCTTGCTAGCATCTTCTTTTGCCCATTTACTAGTTGTCCATTCCTCTCATGTAAAAATCTTCCTTAATTTTTTTTTTGTTTATGTATACGTTGTAGAGTAAGAAAAGCAGTGGCCAGTCTTGTGACACCGCCCCGAACAAGCTCTTTATGCCCTGTGAAATGCCTCAACATATTTGCAACTCCTAAGTGAACATAAATATAGGCATTCAAGCTTATTGCTCGCTTTAATGTCCTATCACAATTAGGTAATTTTCCAATATCTTTAAGCATTAAGTCAATACAGTGAGCAATACAAGGAGTCCAAAATAAATGTTGTCTTTTTGCTTATAATAGTTTTCCTAAAAATAAACTGAAGAAAGAACATATTTAAGATATGGAATGTGATTTTAATTACCAAAAGATAAAAATTTAAGAAGAAGAAAGATATTTTCTTACTAGCAAGTGCATTGCTAGTTGCATTATCAGTAACAACTTGAATCCAATTTGCTTCCCTGATTCACTACAAAACTATCAAGCAATTTAAACATCTTCTCTCTAGTCTTTGTATAACTAAAAGCATCAACATACCGAATAAAAAATGTTTCTTTAGGTGAATTAACCAAAAAATTAATGAAAGTTCTATGTTTCTTATCCCCCCCCCCCCCCCCCCAATCCGCCATAAGAGAACAACCATATTTGGCCCATTCCTCTTCATTGGTCTTCATTAACTTGGTCACATCACCAATTTCTTTCTTTAATAAAGGAACTCTAACCTCGTGGAAACTAGGTGGTTTGAACCAACACCATATTGTCCTATAGACTCAATCATCACATCAAAACTTGGATAATTAACTGCATTGAAAGGTATTGCAACATCATACATCCATCGAGATATGTCTTACATGCCTCATTGATTGTGGATTATTTTAACATCTTATCCTTTTTTCTACTTTGAACATCTTTTTCTACATCATGAGCAAAATATACATCTATTGGACCCTTTTGCCTTAGCCTTCTTCGCATGCTCACAGATTGTGATTGAGATTGGGTACTTTCATGTTTTGAACTCTTACTTGCCCCTATATCATCCAATTCTTCATTATCTATATCTTCATAATCTGGAATAGCATTAAGTAAGGCTTTTTGCGTTATATAATCTCCAATTTCTTCACATACATGTGGTGGACATCCTAAACAAGCTTTAACATTTTGAAATTCTCCAACAATGTGTTTCTTGGCTTGATATATCCATCTTTTATAATTTTATCACAAAAATTACAAACTAAATCATTTGTATTTGGTGGATTGAGAAGCCGCACATACATCCAACCCAGATCTTTTCTAGAATTTCTAGGAGCATTAGAAGTACAACTAGCATTTGCCTCCATAACCAAGCAATAAATTAAAATATAAGTATGGAAAACAAATGTATTACAACTCTATGGTATATTATACATATTTATGTATTGAAAATAGAATTAGAATAAAAAATTCAATTACTTACAAATAATTAAAATATATAATTCAGTTTATCAAATATTTACACATGTTTACACATGCGTAATTACAAGTGCAACATGCTAAAAAGTCTAAAACATTTACACATGTTTCTCTTCTTTTTCATTATTTTTTTAGTTTTTCTTCTTCTTCTTTTGTCAAACATATATATCACTTACCATTATACCAATATCAACATGACTTTCATTTTATTTATTAATGAAAGATAAATGTCCACTTCTCCATAAATTATTTTAATTTACATTCTAAAGAAGATGTTAAAACAAATTACTAGATTAGGATTTTGAAAATTAATTTAATTTACATTATAAAAAGGATAAAAACTTTCTGCATGGAGACGAGAAAATGAGAATGGAAAAGAAAGTATGAAAGTGAGAGAGAAAGAGATAAAAAGAAAAGAAAAAGAGTTGTATAACTATATTAGGAAATTAATTTAATTTACATTAAAAAAAATTCTGCATGTAGATGACTAGATGAGAATGGAAAAGAAAGTTTGAAAGTGAGGGAGAAAGAGATAAAAAGAAAAGAGAAAAAGTTATGTACTTTGGAGGGAGATGAACCTGAGAGCTTTAAAGCTGAAATTCTTCTTCAATTCTTCTTTTTTTTTTTCCACCATTAGAGTTGTTATTTCTTTTTTTTACTGATGAATCATGAAAGAGAATGCTCAAATGTCCAAATTCTTCTTTTCTTTCCTTGTAAGAACCCTAAATTTTAACTAATAAGGCTTTTAAAATTAGGCCTAACCCAACTTCTTTTATTGGCCCAACTTAAAAATAAGTGTAAGCACCTAATTTCGGGATGACTAAAGTGTGGATGCGACAGAAGACTCAATTATGAAAATAGACTGTGAAATTAGATTTATTGGATCTGATTTATTGGTTTTGAATTAAATTGTAAATTATTTTTATGGACACAATTGAAAAGTCTATTTTTCTTCAGGGGTCTTTTTGTAATTAAATGTTAAAAAAATGAAAGAATGGATTTTCGATCGGAAATCCAGAATTTCGATCGGAATTCCAGATTTTTGATCCGAATTCCAGATTGCCGATCGACAATCTACAATTTCGGTCGAAATTATACTATCCCAATGTGTGAAAATTTGATTTTTTTTGTAATTTTTATTTATTTTTCTTAAATTTGATTGGTTATTATTTGATTTATTTGATAAATATGTTATTGATAAATATGTATTTATCATATAAATGATAAATAAAAAATAATTTATTTTGTTTTGTTTTGTTTTGTTTTTATCATGTAATCATATTAGGGTTACATGATTGTATCTATATATATACTTATTTTTCTTTTCACAGGGGGAGGCTAGGGTTTTATTTTCTTTTCTTTCTATTTTTCTGATTCTTAGCCGTCAACAAAAAATACGTCCACTCTTCTTTAATTTTCACATACTTTTTTCAAGTTTTAACCATGAATCAGATCCGAACAAATCAAAAATCACAGACCAACATAACAAAAAGCTATAAGCTTTCATCAATGATGATCACCTTTTGAGGAGAATCAATACTGCATCCATCAAATTAGTTCTTTTTCTACTCCTTTCTCTTTTTATTTTGTTTGATTATTTTTATTTTATTTAATTTTGATTTGATCTCATTTAATTTTTATTTTTATTTTTTTAGTTACTAATCCTTTTTTTTTTTGTTTATGATTATGGATGAGGTAATTTGAATTCACTGTGGAGAACAAAACCTATGAAAATCCATGGAATGTCATGAATTAAATTTTGTATTTGAACGTAGTTTTAGGATTTTTTATTCATTTATTTTGTAATTTTATTTTGTATTTTATTCTTTTTTGGGTTGTAATTAATTTTAATTTTTATTCTCAGTAGATTATTGTAATAGCCCCAATAGTGGAAATAGTGCAATCATGGGGCAATTTACCTATTTATGGCAAAAAATTGTCAAAATTCCCACATTATGGTAGTTTTGAAAAATTTTCCAAATTTGTGGTACTTTTTTTTTTTGAGAAAAATGCATTTCGCTGGTTAAAGAGGCAAAATTGTGTACGGACAAATTTAAGCTCACTTATTTCGCCAGTGTTACAAGTGAAATGGAGAAAAAAAAACATATGCATTTCGCCAGTAGCACTGGCGAAATGCATGCAGTTTTATAAAAAAAATTGATGCATTTTGCCAGTAGCACTGGCAAAATGCATCAAATTAAAAAAAAACTTGATTTGACATTTTGAATATAATTATGACATAATGATTATGTTAACTTTTATAATATTATAATTAGTAATAATTATTTGGTTATAATTATATTTTTTGATAGTAGTTAGTCACTAATAATTGTGTAATAATTGATAATAATAATAATAAATAATATTCTATTATTTTATATATTTCCATATTATTGACTTATAGATAATTTTTAAAATTAATACTTAATTTTAATTTTAAACATCTAGAAACCAATTTTTTCAATACACAATTTTTTTTTAAAATTTTCACAAAATATTAAAGTATTATTATGAATAAATTACTCATAGTTTTTCAATTTTATTTGTTCACCTTATTACATGAGTTACTGATTATTTAAGACAACCATTTTTTGTAATATATTTTAATTAAATTTTAAAAATCATCTATAAATTAATAATATGAAAAGATATAAAATAATGAAATATTATTATTTATTATTATCAATTATTATACAATTATTAGTGACTACCTACTATTAAAAAATATGATTATAACCAAATAATTATTTACTAATTATAATATTATAAAAGTTAACATAATCATTATATCATTATTATATTTAGAATATCAAATCGATTATACTTTTTAACTTGATGTATTTTGCCAGTATTATTAGTAAAATGCATATAAAAAAAATTTACATATATTTTGCTAGTAGTACAGGCAAAATGCATATATATATTTTTTTCATTTCACTTATAACACCGACAAAATGAGTTAGCTTAAATTTGTCCATAAATAATTTCGCTTATTTAACTAACAAAATAAATTTTTTCTAAAAGAAAATCATAAAAACAAAAAAAATTTCAAGAGTGCTGTAAAGTCAAAATTTCTATAATTATTTACCGTAAAAGGGTAAATAGCCCGGGAATGTGCCGTTATCCAGCATTTGCACGTGGAAATGTTGCTTGTGTGATTGCAAGTGATAGAATAGAATAATACAAACAATACCTTGAGTTTAGTGAGACGATCTGGGTATCTATCAGTGTGTTTGTTCCACGGGTAGATGTGTCCTTCAGAAAGTACAATCTTCTAAGTTCCACCTCCAAATACACATTATCTGAAGGATCGCCTTTGAAAAGCAAGAAGAAATAGCTTCTGTGAACCAATGGAACGTTGCATCTGGCCCATAGTTCAATTATCTTTCTCCGGTATCTTTCAAATTTGAGCGTCGAATTAGCACGGTGCTGCCTAATGCTATTGCCTCTCCCAAGATCTCTCCATGACTCAGCAATCCTACTTGATGCTGCCAGAACCTACAAATACCCACGTTGTAGCAAATGAGACTTGTTCAGTGTATATAAATGAAATTGAGAGCATAATTCGACAAATCATCAGAACACAGATAACAACACAAGAACAAAACTCCTTGCAAGAGGGCGGATGGTTGGTTTCTCACCGGAATATCGCGAATTTCCACCTCGGACTGAGGTCTCACAGCTGTATTCGCTGCTGCTTCAACGTCAAGGACAGTGGTAGTATGATCGTTGTCTATATTTGCCCCTTTGATGATCTCTTTTGTCGAAGCATTACTAGTAGAATTTTGGGAATTTTCCCTAGATATTTTTCCGGTTTTTCCATCACCATCTAATTCAAGAAGCTCTTCAGATGAAACAGGTAGTGTGTTCTCATTTTCTTCTTCCTTTTTATACCAAAAAGCAGATGGAATAGTCATAAAAACTACTCTCCTACTTTTGCTTCTTGACCATGTGAAGGCTTTAGAGCTGAAAGCATCTGCTTCATTAGAAGGAGATTGTTCTAAACGGCTGATGGTCTCATGCAATTCCTGAATTTTTTGCTTCAGAGCATCATAAGAGTTGCCTGAATTGTCACGACTCAACTCTCTGTCCCCTCCCTCCATAAAAGGCAATGCATCCTCATTCATCTCCTCTGTTGTGGCCAATTTTCCTTCTTTTTGGTCAGAAGCTGATGACACGCCATCTGCTACTTTCCTGTTCATACTGGTTTCATCATTTTCAATGCATCGAACCTCTTTGCAGACATCTTCGTTACTTTTCTGAGAATTACTTTCCCAAAATTGACATGGGTCAAAGACAGAAAAATTTGGAGTACGGTTATCCAGTAGAAAACTATCTCGAGGATCCGGAATCTGTTGCGTTTGCCTGGTATGAGTAAGCACTTTGCACTCATCAACATCCATAACTGTGGCAAGACCTGCATTTGGGTTAAGAGAATTGATGATTTCTGGCGAATTTGATGCTGAATTTTCATCTATTCTTGAAAGTCGATCATCCCCAACTAGTCTCAGCAAACCGTCAATACGAGATTGAGCAAGATCACGCTGCCAAGTCAATTTTTTAATCTCTTTATCCATCTGCGATATTGTCATTCAAGAAAATACAGCGTGAACAAACTTCAAGACATGCAACATTTTAACCAGATTATTCCATAAAAAGCAATCATCATCATCATGCAGTAATGAAAGGGATGATTAATGCTTATACAATATCAAAGCAATTGGCAGTTGCCTTCATTATACCCGCAGTGGCAATGCCAATAGATGTGTTAAAAAGAGACGAAATAATTAATTGTTCCATGAATGCAAATTGCATCTTTTCTTACGGCAGGAGCATTCACCTTTTCAATCAGAAGATCTTTTTCTCTCAGTAATGCAGCAGCATCACCAGCGACAGAAATTGATCCCGTGCTTTTTAACCGACTCTCCAACTTAGTAAGCTCTTTCCGCAATTGCTTTACCAACGCCTTATCTGACATCACTACGTTGACCTGGGCATTAGTAGTCACCTCATTAGCACAACTTGCAAACAAGAGGGTGTTTCTTGATTGCTCGACATGACTCCTTGAAGGGCTTATTGTGCAGATGATGGCAGTTCTGGCATTGCCTCCTAAGGAGTTCTGCAATATGCGTGTCAGCTTAGAGTCTCTGTAAGGTATGTGTCCATTTCTTCCCTTGCTGCATCATTCATGGCCGCAATGTATGTCATAACTCATATCTAACAGTCAAATTGAAGTATGACAACTTATAACTGGCACAAGAAAATATTGCCCACCTCAATTTACGGATCACAGTTCCCAGGGTCAGTAAGCTACGATTTATATGGGAACCCTCTTTTAATCTTGCACCACCTGCTAATGTCAGAGAAGCACGCTCGCTCCCCGCAAGATCCACAAAATTCTGAACAAAACCAACGTAAGTTTTCCTTGTGGTCATTTCAAAAAAAAGCTGTCCTATCAGAGTCACTAAATGAGGAGTTTTTAGTTTATTACTGAAGGAAAGGGCGGTTACTTCATACCACAGTAGAAATGAGAACGCTTGAACTTCCAACACCTGAATACTCACGGGAAGAGTTTTCGATTGTCTGGATATTGAAACCACAATTTGATAGCCAAACAGAAAAAAAAAAAAAAAGGTAACAAATAAGAGAATGCACAAATATTGGAGTGGGTAGTGAGCAACGTTAGCTGTGGAAGGAAGCAAGAAGCATACCAGTCTGATAATTTGATGAGATCTTGAGCTGTTCTCATTCACAGAGGTTTCTCCTATTTGCCTTTGAGCTGCAAGAATTCAACACAAAGCCAAAGATAAAGTCACATTTCAGGAATAACAAACACAACACAATATTGCCTCGATGACCATTGCTTACCTTCACAAATGGACAAGAGCTCCTGCAAGTGATTCCAATCTATTAGCTTCTCCTCTATAAGCTTCTCGACAACTGTCCCTTTCTGTTAATTTTTGCAAATTTCAGAAAATATCGCAGGAGGATGAAATTTTTCTAGAAAAAGTAAGGTCATAGATATTCACCTCTGGATCATCTAGGACTCTAAGAGGAGTACTATCTGAGCTAAGGAGGTCTCTAACAGCTTCATTGTAAATCTCCACGGCTGAGAATTTCAACACGAATTTTCTTTCTTTATGCTGAGAATTGAAAAATTACAATAATACATATTAACAAAGAAGAAACCTTAAATTTTACAGTCTGACCCAAAAAACAAAAAAAATACCTTCCCCATATACTCATATATATCTGCAATTGCATATTCAGTAATTCCACTCATTGTATATGTCTTTCCACTGCTTGTTTGCCCATATGCAAAAATAGTAGCTGCATATGAAATTACATTTTGCCAGTGTTACCAACAAAATCACCAAAACAATTAAATTAAAAGAAGAACAAAAATATTACTCACAGTTAATGCCACTAACTGCTGCAAGCACAATTTCTTTGGCTCCTTCCTCATATACATGCTTTGTAGTGCATTCGCTCCCGAATACTCTGTCTATACAAAATAATTTTAATTTTTTTTAAAAAAAACATGGTGAAATTCAGAACAGAAGATTTGAGGGAAAAAAAAAGAGTCGAAGTTTGGCATAAAAAATGAAACTAATTACCAAATGTATAAGCAGTAGGAACCATGGAGGTATCAGGCATGTTACTCTTGAAAATAATGGTGTTATTGTTAATACATTCCCAATCGCAAACGTCATTTCTCGTAATTTCTCTCTCGTTCAGAGGTCTCAATCTTATCGATACAAAAATTTTCTCTTCATCACCTGTTGTCGATCCTTGTATATCTCCTAACATCATCTCCTCTGCTCCTATTGATGATCCCATGCTCATTGTCTCCTGGTCTCTTCCTCTTACGCTCATTGTTTTGAGAAAGATTCAAATATACATCCTTGAAACGAATTCAGCCAAAAAAAAGATTAAGGCTGCCGCCTCCGGTGAATCCAAACATTCAGATAAGTTTTGGCTAAACCCGTTTTCTGTTTTATTGATCTGTATTGCTCTCTCTCTCTCTCTCTCTCTCTCTCTCTCTCTGTATCCCTCTCTTTTTTTCTCTTTGAAACGAAAGAGAAAACGAGAGAAAGAGAAGAAGAGAATGTATGGCGTAAACAATACTTATCTACCTCTTTCTCCCTGGTTTTCTCTGTTGCTCGAATTCTTGACAGGGACGAACTAAAAATAAAACTTGTACAGCTAAAAATAATCAGATACAAACTCACCGTTTCAGCCTCCACGATTTTCCCGCGCATTTATGCCTCTCCTCCTACCCTCTTGGTTGTATGGTAATTTTGTCTTATTATAAGACAAGTGCAACAACGCAAAATAAAGGCCCAAAACTGGAATTTCAATGAAAAAAGCTCATCAGCCCAATTTAATCTCCGGCTTCACACTAAAAACCAGCTGGCAAAGCATCCAGCCATCTTTCTTTTATGTACGGGTAAATTACTTTTTTTTTAAAAAATTTCAGGTTATACTATTTTATGTGTAATATTTAAAAAATTATTTATTTATTTTTTTAATATTATTAGTCTAAATAAATAATTTTTTAAATATTAAGATAAAATAATTAAAAAAATGTAATTTTCACTTTATGTATTTGTTTTCTCTTAAAAAAAAGAAAAAATAAAAATTTTCCAAAACCTGTCAAAACATTAGTAATAGTAAGCCACCCTGCCATCCACATATTACAAAAAGAAAATGAAATTCAGCACTTTCTATTTAATGTGGGGTCTTATAGCTCCATCATCACTTGTAGCTACACCTAAACGACAACGAATTCACCAACATCACCTCACCAGAGGAGGCCAAACCATAAAAACTCCCCTTTCTGCTACTACTGCTTTCTGCTCACCTGAATTCCAATGCTCAACACCGTGCCCGTCTTCTTTCTCCCAAATTCAACCCTTGGTTCTTCAACCCAATCCGAACCTTAAAACGACCCCCTTTTAACCATCTGCCCGGTACTCACATTCTCGTTATCGTTGTTGTTGTTGTTTTTTTTTTTTTTGAAACCCTAGCCATAAAAAAGTTGCCGCAATGACAACCAGAGGGAGCAGATCAGAGAAAGTGAAGCGAATTTTTCAGAAATTCGATAGTAACAAAGATGGCGGACTCAATAGAGAAGAAATGGCAGCGTTAGTTGTTGCCGTTAACCCTAGGGTTAAGTTTAGCGACGAGCAAATCAATGCAATTCTCGACGAAGTTTTTCGTACTTACGGCGAGTTTATTGACGGAGAGAAAGGTTTAACCTTTGATGGGCTGTTGCGTACTTATGACGACGGTGCCGGTGATGTTGACCGTGATTTTGACGCGCTTGAGCTGGAGCTTAATTTGGATGATAATAGTAATAATAATAACAAAGGGATCTCCGTCGCATCTGAAGCGTCGTCTTCTTTGATTTTGGATGAGAGGAATATAGAATCACAGAAGAAGCAGAGAACTGCAGCTTGGGCGGTTTCTCCTAATCATGGGATTGTTTTTGATGACACGTGGAAGATTGTTGACGATTTGGAGATTTTGGTTAAGAGATTGAAATCTAAGCAAGCCAAAGACGGGAAATTGAAAGCTGATAACTTTGATACCTATTCTGATGCTGGGTGGTCTAGAGAATTGGGACCCTCTTCGGAGATCTCGGATAAGAGGGTCTTTTGGGAAGAATCTGGGCATGACTATGCAGCTTTTGTGAAGGAATTAGGGGTTTTGAGAAGCAGAGCTGATGGGGCGAGATCAAGAGAAGAGGCGTTTGATGGGCATATGGCAATTGGAAGGGTTTTGTATGAGCATCAGTTGTTTAAAGAGGCCTTAGTGAGTTTCAAAAGAGCTTGTGAGTTGCAGCCTATTGATGTTAGACCACATTTTAGAGCTGGGAACTGTTTGTATGTACTTGGGAGATTTAAGGAAGCTAAAGAAGAGTTCTCACTGGCGTTAGAAGCAGCTGAGACAGGTGGGAATCAATGGGCTTATTTACTTCCTCAGATATATGTTAATCTTGGGATTGCATTGGAAGGTGAAGGCATGGTTTTAAGTGCATGTGAATATTATAGAGAAGCTGCTATTCTTTGTCCAACTCATTTTAGAGCTCTTAAACTCTTAGGCAGTGCTCTTTTTGGGGTAGGGGAATATATGGCGGCTGTTAAAGCCTTGGAGGAGGCTATTTTTATGAAACCAGATTATGCTGATGCACATTGTGATCTGGCTTCTGCTTTGCATGCTATGGGTGAGGATGAGAAGGCTATTGAAGTGTTTCAAAAGGCTATTGATTTGAAACCTGGTCATGTTGATGCTTTGTATAATTTGGGTGGGCTTTACATGGACTTGGGTAGGTTTCAGAGAGCTTCTGAGATGTATGCTAGGGTGTTAGCTGTGTGGCCAAACCATTGGCGAGCACAGCTCAATAAGGCCGTCTCATTGTTGGGGGCTGGTGAAACCGAGGAAGCTAAGAAGGCTTTGAAGGAAGCTTTGAAAATGACAAATAGGGTTGAATTGCATGATGCAATATCACATCTGAAGCAGCTGCAGAAGAAGAAACTCAAAGGTAATGGAGGTGCAAATGGGGAGGGAGCTTTTATAGTTGTGGAACTCACAAAATTTAAGACAGCAAGTGAGAAAACTACAATGAGGCAGGACTTAGCCAATGCTCTTCAAATCAGGGCTTTTCAGAGGATTACCAGATTGATTCGTTGTGATGTGGAGCTTTTGAAGAAAGAAATGAATGAAAATGATGTACCTTTGTCTTACTCTGGTGGTGGTGCTCCAGAGAAATCCATTCGAAAGCCTAACTTGGAGGAAATCCTCCGGAGGTTACTCAATTTCCTAAAGCCGGAAACCTTTCAGGGGGCTGTCAAGGCAATAAATGAGAGGATTTTATCTGTTTTGGATGAGACAGGTGCAGGCAGGGTAGACCTGGGCATGTTTTATGCTGTTGTTGCCCCTATTTGCAGTGGCAATCCTGACAAGCGAAAACGGATTGCTTTTGATGCACTTTGTTGGCGTCCTGTGAATGAAGGTAGTTCTCAGGCCAGGAAAGTTGATGTTGTTCGGTATATAAAGTTGCTTAGGGCTATTTATATTCCTTCCAATGGAGTTAGTGAAATGTTAGAAGTTCATGGAGAAACAGACTCTTCAATGGTTTCTTTCAATGATTTTCTTGTGATGTTTGATGATCCTGATTGGGGCTTTGGTATCATGTCAACTCTAATAAAGCTGGAAACTGGAGATAGGAATCGGCATGGAAACCATGTCTGCTCAGTGTGCCGCTACCCAATTATAGGGTCACGCTTTAAGGAGATGAAATCTCATTTTAGTCTATGTAATCAGTGCTACAGCGAAGGAAAGGTGCCACCTGCTTTTAAACAGGATGAGTACAAATTCAAAGAGTATGGAAATGAATCTGAAGCAGTGAAAGATAAGTGCATGTGTTTTACATTGCAATCTCATAATGATTGATAGCAGCACATTCACTTCAAGTTTCTTGTGGATTTTGTATTATCCTGTCCTCTTATTCTAGTATTGTGTGAATTATATAGTTTGTTAACATGTTCAATGTCCCTTTGTATGATAGGTCATTTTGAGTAAAATCTCAGACCCCCATTTCCCAATAGGCTGTAGATCCTGAATCACTCTCTCTCTCTCTCCTTTTTTTTTTTAATATCCTGTTGTTCGAAATGCATACTTGAAGTTGTGTAAAATTGCATTGCTTTATTTGTTCCTTGACACCTCTGGGTTTAGTCTAAAAAAAAAAAGTGTGTGCATAGAATCAGCGTGTCAGTGCGCCCATCTAGTTTTCAAGTGTCCGCACCAAATTTTGATTGAACTTTGAACGGGATCAACATTTTCAAGTGGCAAATAGAGGAATGAAATTCTAGTTCTTGGTGTCACTGTTGATAAGAAGATAAAAATCTCATATGGAATTGCAGGTTTTGGCAGTTTGTATTCTTTTTATTGTTATTTTTCAGCGGAACCAACTTGTTAGACCATGATTTTTATTTCAGTAGTGAGTATGGAGGAGCATTGTGCATGTTCTAGATGTAAAGGCATGCTTTCGTTCAAGTTTGATCATGAGTCATTACGTTGTTGTCTGCTGCTGTGTAAGACTCTGGAATGCTTGAAATTGCAGAAGGGAAAAGTCCTGTTCGGAACTTATTATTAACTTGTAAAGCCTAACTGCTCTTAAAAGGGCTTAAAAATGAGACTCTGCGGATGCAGGAGATTTAAATGCTATTGCTGATAAATTCCTCTAATGCTGGTGGCAAGACGAAATCAGCAAATTTCCAGATACGCCAAAATTTTGTTTGCCATTCGGGAAACTTTATGATAACATATAACAATGATTTTTTTTTCTTTATCTTTAAAATGAGGAATTATTTGTCACACAGTAATGCACATGGAGAGATTATTAGAAGTAATTTTTGTGGGTGGCAAAACAACATCACGTGTTAAACTGTAGTTTCGAGTGTTCCTTTCTATAATTTGGCCTTTTAACAATTGGTTGTTGTATGATTATGAAAGGCGGAGGGAGCAATGACTGAATCTGTTGAACTAGTAATATTTATTGCTTAGCGGCTAATGCATAATGCCGCTATCATTGTGCGTTAACCTCTGGCAGTTTGGACCAAAATATTTTAGTAAAGCTACTGCCGTTGTGCTTTATGATGCTTAAAATTGCTTGTATAAAGCTTTATAGTTGTAGCCTATAGGAGCTAAGCTTCTGTTCTGAACTTGTTAGCATTATTGATGATAATTTACTCTTCCATAGTGTTTTAAAATGACCATATTTTAGCTGGTTGTTATCTAGTAGAGCCCAGCACGTCAAACAGATAATGAACCAGGTAACCACATCATTTCAGTCAGATTATCTTAGACTTGAACGAGATTGGCGAAGATTTGAACAAGATTGTCAATCTGCTGCAGGGTTCCACTTGCTGTAGGGGAACTATTTCATATATATATATATATATATATATCTTTTGGTACTGTTTATTAAAATAAAATCTTTTGGTTAGTTGATAAAGTAATATTATAGGAGCATAAAATTGTAAACTATAAAACTAATTTTCTGTATTTTATGAAATCAAAAATTAATTAGTGTTGAATAATATATTAAGAAAGCTCCAAGTTTTTTTGTTTGGAAAAAAAAAAAAGCCAGACATGATTTTAATTTCAAACCTATTTGGACGACCAGTTGAGCTTTCAATTTTCAATATTTTAAGCTCGCTCGTAAAGCCAATAATCATGCCAACCTCAATTAGTTAGACTAATCTTATAGATATGTGACAGCATGACAACAAAATTTTTCTCATAATGTCAACACCCTCCTCATCATCAATGTTTCCCACCTGTTGCCATCATTATCCATACCAACATTCAACTTTAATATGGAAAGAATAATCCTACTTTTGGGTTATTTTAGTCAACAACATCAGACAAGGAAGCAAAATTCTTCATTACTCATAGCTTAGTTGTATTAGTTGAATTCTTAAAGTTTTGCCTTGTATGCAACTTTAATGCCGTAATAGGCAGCACTAGACCAAAATCTACAATTAATTTCCCTTCAAAAGTAATCACTGGCTTCATTTTTTGGTACAAGAATGACTTTCTTCATTTTATGAAGTAGCGGCTAAAAAAATGACATTTACATAAACCTTGTGCAAACAATAGCCTGAGCAAAGTCCTGGGCTGAGGACAAGGTTGGATAGCCCCTGTAACCCGCTCTTTTCTGAATTTTAATTATAGACATTTCGAGAAAGATGGGCAATTAGGAATTATTTTCCATTTTGTTACGACACCAGATGGGCAATTAGGAATTATTTTCCATTTTGTTACGACACCAGTGACCAAGTTTTCCTTCATTGATATTCATGCAAGATCCATGTCATGTCATAAGCTGTGCATGAAACAAAGACAAGTTCAATTGGAGCACTGCTTCCAGGCTTCTAGCCAATGCAAGGATGCTTAATCTCCTGATTTTTCATAAATTCAGGTTTCAAGAACTCGTTTTCATTGTAAGCATGGACCCAGCAATTTAAAAGGTTTCACTTCAAGGAAGGTTCAAGTGTAGTTAGTGCACAGGCTAAAGCGCTAAGCATATTATAAGCATGATAACAGTGAATATGAGGTCAGTAGCTCACAGTTCAAGCATTATAATGTCAGCTATACTGATACTGCTGTTGATGATAACCTCGGAATCATCATCGTTGATGTTATCACCAACTTCATCACCGCCATCTGTCCCCTTCCAGCCAGTCAAGGACCAGAAGCAGCAGGAATACAAACAGAATGAGATCGACTCAACAGCTATGCTAGAAGACTATGGTTATTGGGATCCCTCACCTAGATCTGGTGGAGGATATTACTCACCCATTCCCCATGGAGAAGTATCGTGAATTCATTGTCAACATGTTTCTTCTTCTCACATACAGGGAGCTCTAATTTAACTTGCTTAATTACAGTGTCATTCTGCAGTTCAGTAACATATTATCATGGCTATATCTATTAAAATAAGCAGAAACATATTAGCAGTTTCCCTTGTAAGGCAGGATATGCCCTATCAGTTGTAGTAATTGCCAATTCATCTGGTTTTCTTGATTCTGCCTTAAGCTTGCTAGCTTCCTTCTTGTTCCCTATTTTCTGATCACCTTTATGTCACAGTACATTTTAATATAACCATGGCAAACAAATATAACATTATTTATTTGAACCTAGTTGCATTGAATCAGAAATTGCACTGCCAGAATTAAGCCAAATGCGGACGCTCCCATTTCTCATTGTGATTACAATTTACAAAACAAAAAACTTGCATTTAACATCTTAAGAGATAAATTCAAATTATGCACGTTGCAACCAAAATTGTAGCCATAGGCTTCAGAAGTCAAGTGCTTATCCTATGTATAACATTACAAATTAACCTTTGCAACAGTAAAGCAGCAGAACTTGTCACTGAAATTAATGACATATATAACTTCACGCTTTGCCAGGATATCAATGACAACCACACTGCCTGAGCAACAGTCCAACTCCAATTACCTTCAACAAGAAGTGGGGGAAAACATCAAATTAAAACATAATTACCTCTTTTCAAAAAATAAAATAATTACCTCAAATTAAAAGGAAAATAATAATGCAGAGTTCAAAGGTGATGTCATGGAAGCTCAAGGCTAATAATGAGAAAACAAATTCGATTAAAGGCAAACCAGGTTTTATTAAGGCACATCATCTCAGCTATACTCTACTATGAGATACTAAGCATCCAATATTAGAACATTGAATAATGTCAGAAGTTAACTCAATCTTTCACAGAGCCCACAAGATGTCCGCTATGGCCCAATCCGTAACACAATTTACCTAACTGAAATACCCAACAACCAAATGCCCATATTCTGTTCCTCCTCTATGAAAAATTCAGGCATTGACTCAACTTTCCTCGCTGCATTCTATGATTGGACTTCCATATATGTTGATGAAAGTTTGAAATTTCAAATTGCTAACATCTGTGTCACTTTTTGCATCCCTATGTCATTCTCTTTCTTATCTTCTCAGTTTTCAAAGATGAAGGAGATAAAATGTTTAAAGAAATGGAAGAGTTTCAAATTGCTCATTCTAAAGTTAAATGACCAAGTGTGGAAGACATGGATAAATACTTCACTATCTGATCACGTGTTGCATCCATATGCTATTTTCTCTCTCTCTTTTTTTTTTCATATAATTTTCAATCTCCACAAGAGGATACTGTCAAGTAGAATGACACAATTGGCAAGTAGAATTCTAGTAATTCAGAATAACCATCATAAATTTCCTATTCGCTTTGAGCATTCCCATTAATACAAAAAGCTAACTCAACAACCAATGTACTTACAAAAGACGAACCGAAGATGGACCAGCTACAGCAGCAGCTCTTTGAGCACGATGAGCTTCACCTCGGTAGAGTTCCTTAATCTCTTTCTTCATACGTCTAGCTTCACTCCTTTCCTTCTTTACACCAGCCTGCATGCAGAATTTTAATACGATAACTGAAGTTCAAATAAACAATATGAATAAAAAGGAACACAGACCTAAGTACCATCCTTCAAAGCATCAAAAATGTTTTTGGACAAATAAATTGTCACTTTGAGGTCATCATCAGTAAGCTGTGCGGATGTTTTCATCCTTCATTGGCTCCAAATGGAGAGCTTTTGCAGGTCAAGGTGTTACTTAGACCAGTGCATGTACAAACAAACAGAAAATGGGCTCAATCAAACAGAGAATCACATACCTTTCGTTCTTTCTTCTCCTCCTTTGACTCCTGCCCATGTTGTTTCCTCTTCAATGGCTCATTTTTTAAGTCAGGCACACTTTTCACTTTCTCAGCATCAAACTTCTTACCACGAGGCAAAAAATCGACAGGAAGCTTCTCTTTTCCTCGAAGGGTTATCACATGACTGTTAGCATTCAAGGCCCCGGAGACAGTTTCAGATAACTTCTTCTTTCTAGCAGTTCCTGGAGCTCCAATTTTAGCAGGAAGGTTTTCAAGATTCGAATAAGTTGAGACAATAGTCTCACAATCCCACTGCTCTGACTCATCACTACTTTCATGTACAATGACGACATCTGCATTAACGTCCTCATTTTCGTACTTTTCTGCATATTCTACACAACGACGAATGACATCCTTTGATGGAACTTCATACGTATCACCAACTTCTATGTCATCAGTCGCACGGTCATCAAAGACATGGTTGAGTCTATTTGTAAGAGATTCATTTTCTTCAGTAAAATGACCATAATCAGCATCTTCATCATCTGTGCCATATTCTTGACTTTCAAGCTGCAGTTCATTAAATATTATTAGAAAAAGAACTGAATTGAATAAAGAAAACAAATACACAAAGTGTGCAGCAGAAAGATAAATAATGTGATTATAAACATGAAAAAAAAATTATGGAAGGACTTGAAAACCATATTTTAAATTCTTTTTTAAAAAATGGAGCTAAATTAATTAAAGAATCTAACAACAATCACTAAAAACAAACCGAACACAAAGAAATGATAATTGCTTAAAGATAGAAAGTCTAACCAAATCAAATTGGTCATCCAGCAGACGACGAACACGCTGCTCCTTGCCAGCAAAACCATTTCCTACTTCCCTTTCTTCTTCTTCCACACTGCCATTTTCTATTGCAGTTCCTCGATTACCAGAAGCCAAATGTTCATCAGCTTCATCAAGTAAATTCAACTTATTATCAATATCCAACTCCAACACATGATCATCATCAGGAACATTTGCACGCACAACAAAATCCTCCTCCAAGTCCTCAACATCAGAACCAAACCGCGACAAATCACTATCATCGAGCAGTGCAGCTATTTCAGGATCAAGTACTTTCTGCACTCTTACACCAACAGTCTTTGAAGCTACACTGTAAATTGACTTTTCATTTTCATTTGTATCATCAACTTCCACCTCAGGTACTCGCACTCTCGAAGCATCATAGGCCTAATAAAGTGAAAATTTAAAACAATTTTCCCTATAAACTGCATGAATATAGCAATTTAAAAAATGTGTGGAAATAAAAAAAAATTGACAAACCTTGACATCGTGAGGAAGCTCATAAAAATTAGCTTTAGGATTGCGATAATAATAAGAGCCACCGCCGGTGTTTTTAATCTCTCTTAAGTGAAGCAAATAATTATACCCGTCGTCAGGAAACCCTAGCTCTAAAATTTCTTTCCTCACATGATCAGGCAACGGCGCTGCCTCTGCAGCGGAAGCTCCGCCACGATACTTCATCGAACTTCCCAAAACCCTAACATCATCATCAGCATCGTCAGGGGCATCGGCGAAAATGGAATTGGGATCTTCGTCGTCGGGGTTATCTTCATGGGAAAAGGTGTGAACGGAGTATCGGAGATTATTGTCAAGTCGGACGAAAACTCGGTCGCTGCCTGGTGTTTCATCAAAACTGGCATCGGATGAGTCGCGAGCAAGTAATTGAAACGTAGCGGATTTTTTCTTATCTATGAATTTCTTCTTCTTGCCCATTTTTTTTAAAAAAAATAGATTGCGGAGAATCGGAGGAGTGTCAAATGAGACTAAACCCTAGACAGGCAGCAGCAGAGGTTCGTATAAACCCTGGATTACGATTAGGATTCAAAAGAGGAAAAAAAAGCTAAAAAATGTAAAATAAAATGAATTTCGTTGCCCAGTATCGAACCGGCGTCTGTCGCGTGAGAACCGATTATCCTAACTCCCTAGACTACAACGGATTTTCAATAGCAACGTCCAATACAAACATACTCATCTATTAATTTTTTTTTTGGCTTGCTTTGCACACCCTTGTCTTTTGACCATATAAATTAAAGATTCCTCTTCTACATTGGCAGGAAAGGAAAACCGGCTTACGACAGCAGCACCAAACAGGAATTTGGGGCGCGCAGGGGTCTTGCAGTATAATCCTTCCTCCCTCCCTTTCTGCGTAAAGCTCCACTCTAGAGCAGCAGTCTTTAGGTATGTAGCATCCCTCCACTTAATATAGCGTAGTAGTTTCAGATCCAACTTTTTTTTTTTGTCATTTTACACTTCTCTTTTTTTTTTTCTCCATCTTTATCGTCATTTCCATAACAGAAACGCGGCTTCCGGTTCGTTCCTAGGGTTTCATATTTTTATTCCCGATACTCTGGCTAATGATGTGAAGTTGGTTATGGTTCAAGAAGAAAAATATATGTCTATTTTTTTTGCTTGTGCCTTTTAGGATATACGATGTTCTGTAATTACAGACACAACTACAATTCAAGATTCCCGTTATCAAATTTTCGTGTTTGTCCTTACATTTTTGCAAGATACAGTTTTCATATTGATCGTTAATTTTATGTTACAGGGAGTTCTTTTTTTTTTTTTTTCTTTCTGCTCTGGTGGTGTTTGCATCAGTTGTATGATGCAATCACAGTTAGAAGTTGTTATTTTGGTCGCCACAGATTGATTGTTTGGAATTAGTATTCCCTTTTTGTTTATGACCTCAATGTGATCGAGGACAGGAAGGCGTGCATTCATATGATTGCATTGTCTAGCTTCCAGTTTGCATCCTTACCAGTAGCTTGTTACTTTCACTTAGGATGTTTGAAGTTATGTTTGATCAAAAAGCATCCACACTACGTGATTGTTGGATGTGTGCATCTCTGCCTTGCATTTTATTGTTTGTTGTTTGTTGTTTGTTTTATGAGATGTCATTATCTTAGCTATTTTCAGCTAAGGAAAACACATGGGTGTACTTCTGTCCACTTTATGCACTTATGGGTCTTAGGTTTGTCCTTCACTTTTTTAGATAGTTCCTCTGTGAAACTTGCAAGTCAAATACCCTGGTTTTGACATGAAATTGAGGATTATTTATCAATTTTGGAGGAGATCTACTTGTCATGTTGAATGATTTGTTGCATGGTGAGGATCTATCAATAAATAACTGTTACTGAAATTGTAAACTGTGGTACTTACTGCGCATTCTTACTTAGAAGAGCTCCATAGTTCTCCACTAAGACATGTCTCTGTCGTAGAAAATTGTGTAGTTTGTTTTCATGGTATGCGTTGGGATGTAGTTATTGTTACTTTGACAGATGGTTGTTGATGGATGGGGCTTTTATTTTCATTTTGGAAAATGGTGTTTCTGTGTGAAGGTTATAGTTGGAGTATGAGATGAACCGATGGGGATAATATTAGGTGTGATGAATATGTTCACAGGAAACCTGCAGTATCTCTGAAGTGTTGGTGTGTGCTTGGTGGATCGGTGTTTTTTGACGTGAATTGTAGGAGGGTTGAAGATGAGTTCACGAAGCCGAAGCAGGAGCAGGAGCAGGAGTATGAGTCGGAGCAGGAGCAGGAGTCCTCGAGATCACAAAGTCCGATCTCGTCATAATTATTATCGTGATGCTCCTTATAGGAGAGATGCACGTCCTGGTTTCAGGTTATTTGGTTTTCATTGAGTTCTTAATGTCTTTTGGTTTGTTTTCTCTGAACATTTGCAACTTCCATACATTATCAGAAAATGCTTTCTTTGAACTTTGCTTGATAAGATGCATCTGGATGCTCAATGAATATCTTGTGAGAACCCTTGGGAAGGCATGTTGGGGTTTGCTTGTGATTACTAATGCATTTTACCTTCTAATGTCTCTGTAGTATTGGTTCTATGACATAATTTGGTAGCATACACATGCGCATGAATGCTAGTATGATGGATTATATTTTTCTGTTTGTTCTTCGTCTTTCATTATCATACTGATACTTGGCAATCCTGGCGAGTCTTTAGCTGAAGTTTTTGGAAAGTGGACATTTGTGAGAAATTTCATTTGATTATGTGTAAAACTGTCCCCAGACTTGGTTATAACAGAAGCTTCTCAGCCTTCCGATATCCTTATTTGATCATTAATGGCATGAGGTTATCTCCAGGATGTCATCTAGGGAGCTAGTAACATCTTTTGGAGTGCAAATGAAAGATTAGTAGCACACTGCTTTAACTTGTGATCAAGGGTACATTTCATTGTGGTTGGTTGTGATTCTCTATCATTTTGCAAATAAATGAACTGAAGGAGGAGAAATTGCAGATATTCTTAATACATTTTTTTATCTGAGAGAAAGGTTCTAAGGTACTAGATTGCGGTGATATTGTTGTTTCTATGAATGTCAAGGCCTATTGGCCGTGGCTTTTGCTTGTCCTTTCTGTGAATTTTTCTTTATTGTCATTTGGTTTAAGTAATATGTTCTTTTTTAGACAGTCTAAACAACTTGATTGCATTATCGTCTGAAGACATGTTCTTCCATGTGTGCCCAAGAACAACTACATGCACACTTGGTCGATGTTCTCTGAAATGATTTGATCTTGGAAGCATATGAACCTTTGCTTGTTTGAGGAAAAAATTGATATTTACTGCTTTCTAATATTTCTAGTTGTTGCCAGCCACAACAGTTTGTGCAATAACTGCAAACGGCCAGGTCATTTTGCAAGAGAATGTCCCAATGTAGCTGTGTGCAACAACTGTGGTCTTCCTGGGTAATGTGTCCTCCCTACCTATGCATTCCCCATTTCTTCATCAACCTTCATTCCTATGCTCATAGTAAAGCATTTGAGTGATGTTGTAACCATAACTTTTATCCTCAGGCACATTGCAGCAGAATGCACAACACAGTCACGGTGTTGGAATTGTCGAGAACCTGGGCATATGGCCAGCAGTTGTCCCAATGAGGGCATCTGTCACTCATGTGGCAAGTCTGGGCATCGTGCTAGAGATTGCTCAAATCCTGAAATGCTGCCAGGAGACTCTAGGCTATGCAATAATTGCTATAGACCAGGACATCTTGCTGCTCAGTGTATGAATGATAAAGCATGTAAGAATTGCAGAAAAATAGGCCACGTAGCACGTGATTGTCAGAATGAACCTGTTTGCAACTTGTGCAACATAGCTGGACATGTGGCAAGGCAGTGTATGAAAGGCGATAATTTTGCAGAGAGGGGTGGTCCTGCTGGCTGGGCTGGGAATGGTGGTTATCGAGATGTCGTCTGCCGGACCTGTAACCAAGTGGGGCACATGAGCAGGGATTGTATGGGTCCAATGATCATCTGCCACAATTGTGGTGGCAGGGGCCACAGGGCATTTGAGTGCCCATCAGGGAGATATGCTGATCGTGGATTCCGTAGGTACTGATGCTACACAAATAGGTCATCCGATTTAATCGATGAGTTATACAGATATATCAACGAAATCTACTTTTACCTGTCCATCTGTTGGCTGTCACTTAAAAGCTTAGTTGTTTTGTATCAAATCGAGATACCATGAAACGATGTTTTTCTTAGATCCCGATGTTTCTTCTTGTGCTCAGTTTAGACTATACAGAGCATCACATTCCATAAAATTTCATTTTTGCTGTTGCTGTGTTTAGATTTGAAAGTTTAATGTTTGCCAGTCACTTTGTAGTAGCTCATATTACCAGCCTCCTAAAAAGCTGAGTTGGAAAAATGGGAACCGCCGTGATTGTTTGAATTTAATAAGTTTGCATTTATCAACACTCTTATTCTTACACCACAGGTTGGCAAAATCATGTTAAATGATGAGGTGAATGTTGTTTCAATTAGGGTTCAAATTTTAGCATTTAAGTTGGGTCGCTGTGTGCTGAAACTGCTGGTTGATTATCAGTAGTGTATTATGAATGCTCTTCTACAAGATGTTGCCCAATTCAGCAAGTTGTAATGTCTCAAAACTTCATGGAGATAAAGACCAAAGAAAGTAATAATAATAATATAACATGGACTTATTTAAACAACAGGCACCTTTTAATGCCAAAATATGAAAAAATAAAAATAAAAAGACAGATTTTTACCTACACTTGATGTATATACATCCGGTGATAGGATTTAAAATACAAAATACGTATCATATTTTCATAAATTAAGTTAATAATTCAAATGATGTCTTAAATCCTATTATTGAATATATTATATCCAGTGTAAACAAGACTTTCCCGAATAAAAATTGTAGTCCATCAGCTAATATGGATGCTGACAAAGAAATTTTTATAATTTGGCTTTGCAGCTAACATTGAGTATTTACAAAGCTAAAAAATAGCCGTTTCTTCTTCCCGCGAAGTGGTTGTGATTTTGAAGGAGTAAATGGTCAGTTGAGCTTTGAAATGGTCTCTCGTTCTCGAATCAGGATCAAGAGTTGTAAATTATAAGATCCTTCTTCTTCTTCATCATCAAATGTAGTATAGCATCTAATCTATGCATATTTCGAATTTGAAATGGAAACATCCATTGCCATTTTAACACCAACTCAAAAATACGCAGCGGCAGCTCTATTCACTCTGGCACTTCACCAATCTCAACTCCACCAAACGCGACCTTTTAATTCCCTTCAGCCTCTCAACGAAGAACCAATTGAAGGAGTAATAACCTTCGGTGATAAAATCTCTGTTTCCGACAATCCTCACCTTTGGATCCATGAAAATTCCGGCTTGCTTTCTCCTGTCCTCCGGTAAAAAAAAAATATTTTAAAAAACGTTACCGATCTTTAAACAATGAAGCAAATCCTAGAGATTTTAATTGGCTCAGGATGCATATACAGGTTGCTTGGAGTGGATGATCAAGCTTGGGATGGGCTGAAGGAAACTGCTGGTTCTTCTTCGCAAGTGAGTCATCATGTTGGAGCGGTAATTTTTTTAACCTTTCAACTTTCTCTTGCCAATTAAGGTTTTGGGGTATTTCATTATTGTAATATAAATATTCATGTTATCACAGTTCTTGAAATTACTGTCAGAAGAAAGCGATGGAACTTCTTCAAAAATAACAGATAAGGAGCATGCTTTAACGAACACTGTTGATGCCACTGCTCGTTGCTTGGAAAGCTCTCCCGTATCTTCTGAGGACACTGGTATGATTCTGGGAAGTTTCTAAAAAAAAAAAAGCACAATTCGGAGGCATTGCTATTTCTGAGATGATTCTATGTGCGTATGGCTGCAGGAAATCAGCAAATAATACAGAATGGAACATCAGGAAAAGCCATTGAAGAGCGAAAATTGCTCAGTTACCAGAGAAGGGTAACTATTCTTTATGAACTTCTTTCAGCTTGTATCATCGATCACAATGATGAAGATGACAAAAAATGCTGTCAGACAAAAAAGGGTTATGATGCTCGCCACCGTGTGGCTTTACGTTTGCTCGCTGTATGGCTCAATGTCAGATGGACAGAAATGGTTTGTTTAGTCACACTAATCATCACTTTTTAAGTTCTTGCTGTAAATGTTTAGTTAGATTTGGCTCTTTAATTGGAAAAGTAGCTTTATGTGTTTTTCGTGTTATGATGCTTTCTGGATTTCGTAAATTTTTGTTTTCTGAACCATATCATTTGTCATCCGATAATTCTTTTCTCATAGGAAGCAATGGAGATAATGGCTGCTTTCTCTCTGTTGGATTTAGTGGGCAAGGGATGCGGCAATGAAGATAAAAACGTAGTTGCAGAAAGCACCATGGATAAGTTGAAGCGCGGAGGTGTCGTTGCTGCAGCTGCTCTAACTGGGGGAACTGTGATGGCCCTTACTGGTGGTATGGTAATTTGCAATAGATCCAAAATTTCTTTTGTGTAATGATTATTTTTTAATATGTTGCACATATATCTTTGCAGCCCTTGCTGCCCCAGCCATCGCAGGGGGATTGGGTGCTCTGGCTCCTTCATTGGGTAGTATAGTCCCTGCAATTGGGGCTAGTGGATTTGCTGCAGCGGCTAGTGCTACAGGATCTTTTGCTGGTTCTGTTGCTGTTGCTGCATCATTTGGAGGTAAAGAGTCAGTATCCTAGATTCATTTCTGATATAATTTATAGTGTCTTAGTTAGTAGATATCTATTGGAACAATAAACTTTAACAATTCTGGCCTTTGCACATTTGGAACTTCATTGTCAAACTCTTTCTCCCCAATTATATGCGTTCATGTTGAGTGCTGACGTATGAATGAAACTACGAATTTCATTGGAAACAGGAAAACAGTAGGAGTGTGCTAGAATCTTTCAACAACAAAGGTCACGGGCCGTGTGGATCTTGACTATGTGTGTTCAATTAGAGGCATTTGTAGTTCTATATCTACAAGATGGATTTTGGACTAATGATCATTCTTGGATGAAAGGATGCTTCTAACAGAGGGGGCAAAAAAATCATCTTGATAGCATGTTCCTCTTATAGTGTCAAGGATGGATCAATTAATGATCATTCTTAGACGAATGACCATTTTAAAGTTAGCAAGTTGTTGCTCAGGAACGTAATAGCTGCATAGTAATCAACGACAAAGCAAATAAGTTTGCCTAAAATAATTTTCAGTGTGGGTGACGTTTATAGTTATATACATGTTCTATGTGAATCACGGTCGGAAGTGGCCTAGTGAACAGCGGATTAATTACCATTCATATGGATACTGTCTGCGCGAATGGAGCGTTAAATGACGAAAGACGCTATAAAAGAAAAGATATTTCAAGGCCACGAACATTATATAACATATTATGCAAACTGTGAAGTGGATACTGATTTTCTTGCTACAAATTTGATGGGAGACAGTGGATACTGATTTTCTTGCACTTTTTATCACCCAGCTGCAGGAGCTGGCCTTACGGGGAGTAAAATGGCAAGAAGAATTGGCGGCCTTGATGAATTTGAGTTCAACCAAATTGGGGAAAATCAACATGAAGGCGTGAGTTTTACTCTTCATTTATTATGTTCATTTATCTATGGTTTTATATCCTGGCATCTTGTTAAAATGTGATATGAATTCTGTATTCATCAGAAGTTCTTTTCTTGACAGCTTCTAGCAGTTGCAATCCTGATCTCCGGGCTTGTCTTTAAGGAGGAAGATTTTATAGCACCATGGAAAAGTTATCGCAGCAACTCGGAGAGGTAAAGATGGAAAAGTCTTCTCTATCTCGAGTCATGGTCTAAACACAACTGTAATTCTCTATCTTCAATCATGGTACAAACAAGTGGGGTGCTTTATTTTTCATATTATCTTGAGCTTCTCTCCCTCTCTTAAAATGGTCTTCCAGTATGCTAATTTGTGTTTTTTCAATGATCTTCAAGGAATGAGTAAAAAGGGTTTTGCTTCTTCTCTATTTTATTCCTGTACCCATCTGCCAAGCGGCAATCTTGTTGGTAGTGAAATGAAAATATAAGATGGTATCTAATGCAACTAGTGAATAAAACAACCATTCTCCTTAAGATAGGATGAATTATAGATCTTTTACATATCTATGGAGTCATCTGAAAAAATTGTTGAAATGGTTGATTTACAAATTCAATTTTCTTCAATTTCCTGATAAATGTCTCGCAAAGAGATTGACAAAATTTTCCGTGCTTTTTTTTAACCTCATGTTGACTTGAAAATAATGCTTAAAAATGTATCACTTGCTTTTGAGCCTTGATGCTTATATTGTTGGACTAAAAGCTGACTGAGAATCACCACTAGTAATTACTCGACAGAAAATAATGGTATATTTGCTTCATTCTGTTTTTCAAAACCCTTTCCATTTTCCGTTGCGCTGGCTTTTCATTCTTGTGTTTGATTGGCGACATTCTGATATAATTGCACTGTATATATAGGTATGCCCTCCGGTGGGAGTCTAATAATTTGATTGCACTGAGCACTGCAATAAAGGACTGGCTTGCTTCAAGTACTCTTAAAATTTTGTGATTATCACTATTCTTTAATCGAAGCTATTGGCATTTTCTTGATGGAACATGTTGCATCTGTTGCAGAAATTGCTGCGCAGCTGATGACACAAGGTGCCATGTTGACTGTATTAGGCAGTCTTTTGACAGCATTGGCTTTTCCTGCAGCATTATTGACTGCAACTGATCTCATAGACAGCAAATGGGCGATTGCAATTGACAGGTGTGTATGTAATGCTGAAAAAAGTTGGTTATTGATGAAGATTTCATTCCCATAATATTCCCATTTTCACTTACTGGACGGGATGGTTCATTCTGTTGTGTTCTTGAACGAGATACAACTTCCCAACCGCCCCCACCGACACAAACTAGAAGTTTGTATGGACATCCTAAGTTAGTTTGCAATAGCCGAGAAAGCCAGCTATTGAAAATAGTGCATATAAATATGTTTCTACGACCATTGTGCCGAGAATTTTTGTTCAAGTTTTATGATTTGACTACATCACAAATTTTTTCAGCTTGTCAGGATTCACAATCGCTATGTCAAATTTCAATTTTAATATCATGATTTGGCTATATTCGAACCACTCGTTGTCATTTATCACTATTACTCTTTTACCTCTAATACTCTGCTTTGCCCCTTTTGTCTAAAGGTTTTTTTTTTTTTTTTTGAACAAGACCTTTTTGTCTAAGTCTCCGCCAGCACTTTTTGCATATTAATTTTTTATCTTTCTCAATTCAATCTGCAATTTCAGATCTGATAAAGCTGGAAGGCTACTTGCTGATGTCTTGCTGAAGGGATTACAAGGTAACAGGTATAATGATAGTCTATTATTTCAATCATTACAGTCGTTTTGCATCATATGTTATATGAACTGGTTGTTTTACTTTCATATTTTCAGACCTGTAACACTCGTTGGGTTCTCACTGGGGGCACGAGTAATTTTCAGATGTCTCCAGTGTTTGGCAGAAACAGAAGGCGATAATGGTTAGAGTATAGCCTGTTTCATTATTTATTCTTGATGGATTATGTTGACCATTTAATAAAAAGTCTGCGTCTATTGTTTTAGCTGGAATTATAGAAACAGTTGTTCTTCTTGGAGCACCAATTTCAATAAAGAATGAAAAATGGGAGAATGTCAGGAAGGTGTGACAGTAAAATTTTGAATGAAGCTTGTCTATGCTTTTATATTATTTGTTAAGATCTATTGCTAACTGTCAGCAATTTGCAGATCGTAGCTGGTAGACTAATCAATGCCTATTCTACAAATGATTGGACCCTTGGAATTGCTTTTCGTGCCAAGTAGGTTTATTTTCAGGGATTTTGCCATATCATTCAAAGACGAATTTAAGAAACTTATACATCATCATAATATTCAATGTTGTGCTTAGTAGTGACTATGAAAGAAGCAAGCGGCAAATAATAACACTTGTATGCCATTCAGTGTATACTATGAACTGCATCTGCATTGCTGAAATGTATTTCCCACTAGTTTCCTTGCAATTAATAAGCTCCTCTAGTGTGGCATGGTCTTACTGGATCTTCTTTGTGCACGTGGTACTGTCTTGTAGAGTTCACCTCCTATCAAGGCTAAATGCCTGATGTATAACCTTCCATCGCTGCATATCTATTTTTAAAATGTTTGAACCTTTGATTCTTCATCACGTCTGAACGACTAAGTAGTTTTTCGTACGCAGTTTATTTTCTGAAGGGTTAGCAGGAATCCAACCGGTTGATATTCCTGGAATTGAGAATGTAAGTGTTGGTTTTTTTTTTTCTTTTTTTCACTAGCAACTATCTTTTGTACATATTACTACACTAATTGTTCTAACTCCTATAATATTTGTTGGTTCTGCAGGTTGATGTAACCCAATATATTGATGGCCATTCTGCTTATGTTTTTAAGACCAAAGAAATTCTGGATCAACTTGAGTTGGAAAGTTATTACCCTGATTTCAAGAATGCACAGTCCAAACCTCACGAAGAGAAAACCTCCGGAACTTAGTTATCTCAAGTCCACCTGATTCGTTTTTCACTTTATTCTTGCCACAGGATGAAGAAAATGGAACGGAGTTTTGTCAGTTAGCAGAAATATAAAGAAGCTAGAACAGTGTAGACTTTATCAGCAAGAACCCAGTGCTAGATAGAGTTTCTTTCTTTTTTATTTTATATGTCTTAATGTGTATTTGATGGTGAAACATGGATCAAGAATCCAGTTAAATTTGATTCGGATTTTTTTTTCGCTTTTCTCAATCCCTGCAGAGTACTTTCAGAAGATTTTGATTTTCTTTTAGAATATATACTATAATTATGTGAGTTAGTTTCTACAGAAGGAATATGCAAACAAGCTATTATCTACTCAGTTATAACTCTAACCATTACTATGGTCAGAACATGAAGTGTACGGAGGACCCAGAACCTCTACATCAATGAATGGAGCCTGACTGTTTTTTTTTTCTTTTCCTTTTTGGAACAGCAACAGTTCGTAAAGAAGAAAATCCCAGCAGAGCAATCAAACAAAACGGAAATACCTTGGACAATTGAAGAAACGTTGCATAAAAATTGGGTAAGCTAATATGCTCTTTTTTTTTTTTTTCCTATTTTCTCTGATTAGAGTTCGACCTCAGTACTTAGCCTCGGAAACTAACAGCTAAACCTGATTGGTGGCAGTATACATTTTAATTTGTTTAGTATTTTAGCATTATCTTAAACTTGTAAAATTCATCTTTTCTGGCTGCTTATTGCATTGCTTTTCTGCTATCGCATATTTAAAAGTTAGTCATTGTTTCAGACAAAATATATGGAAAACATTAAGCATATGATGGCACCAACATGCAGGAATCAATTTTTATACCTTTGCAAGTAACATTACGCACAACAAACAGGCAAAACCAACTAGTCCCACCATCAATATCTTATGCACTACATCTTCCTGTACACACTTCATTCTCAAACGTTTTTTTCAAGCAATAGACAAGCGAAAGGGTTAATGCAAGGCAAACCACATCAATTAAACAATTGGGAATTTTTAAGTATTTTACAGTCACTTGCTTTGGCTCAAGTAGCGAGACATTCGAGCATTTTATATGGTAAAATAAGTACTTGAAGAGTTTTAATTCTCTTTTCAAACTCTGAATATATAATTCGGATTCATGTGGCTATTAGGCATCAAGTACATATATATATACATATAATCTCTCAAATTCAAGCCTTTTATATGGTAAATTCATTTCTTATAAATTCATTCAATTCAAATTCTAAAATATATAATTGGGGTCATGTGGCTGCTAAGCATCAAATATAGAAAAAAAATGCTGCTCCAATTATCAGTATCAACACATGATCAGCATTTCTACAACAATAACTACCAATGAGCTATGAGATTCCAATAGTTCAGTTTAAAAAATAAGCTACTTTAATTCTTTTAGTATTGTATCAATCTGTGGAAACTAGTAGAGTGGCATGTGATGTGTAAGTGGGCGAAAGTGGGAGCGTTTGGCAGAGCAGAGATTGCTCAAAGTTTGAGGATTTGAGCGTGCCCTTTGCAAGTTGCATAGTGGGGACAAAAGTGTGCCTTAAGGCATCTTTTTTTTTTTTTTTTCTTTTGGCAAGAGAGGTTGATTGTTAGAGATTAATTTGGATCATGTGGTGGGGGCGGAGGGGGGCCAAAATCTAGTTTGCAAAGGATTTTATATAAACCTAGAGATGGCAAATTCCTTGGCAACTGCAAGTACGTACGCTCCAGAAGATATGAAAACAACAGCAGTTATGACAAGCTTATGGGTTCTGTTGTTTTTGTCAATGCAAGTTGTTGGTATCAAAGGTGATGTGAGAAATGGCACCACTGCTAGAGCTAATGCCACTTACTTAGATTTTATTCAAGATCATGATAATAATAATAATGTACGAGGAAGTCATCGTAACAAGACCTCAAAATACACGGAAGTTGTGCTCAATAACAAGAAAAGAAATGGTGGCTACTATAGAGGAGCTGGTGGAGGTGGAGGTGGAGGTGGAGGTGGAGGTGGTGCTGGGCGGCGTGGGGGCAGTGCTGGGGTTGGTAAGCGTGGTGCTGCCAAAGCGAATAATGGGG
>CATIWM010010386.1:0-13132 GCA_949671775.1 Mallotus repandus | reverse complement strand
CTTTCTAATAAAACCATTTAAGAATGCACTTTTAACATCTATTTGATGAAGTTTAAAATTCATGAATGATGCAAATGCAAGTAACATTCTAATAGCTTCTAACCTTGCAACAGGGGCAAATGTTTCATCATAATCAATACCTTCTTCTTGATTATAACTTTTAGCTACTAGTCTAGCTTTGTTCCTAGTTATGGCACCTTGTTCATTCATCTTATTTCTAAACATCCATTTGGTGCCTATAATAGGATGATGTTTTAGTTTAGGAACCAAAGTCCAAACTTTGTTTCTCTCAAATTGATTTAGCTCTTCTTGCATAGCAAGGACCCAAAATTCTTCACTCATAGCATCATCAACATTTTTAGGTTCAATTTGAGAGATGAAGGCTAAATTAATAATTGACTTAAGTTGAGACCTAGTTGTTACTCCTTTTGTAGTATCACCGATGATGAGGTCTTGAGGATGTGCTTTCTTGAATTGCCAATCCTTTGGAAGGTTATCCTTCAAGGTAGGTTAAGGCATCTCCTCATCTTATTCTTGTTAGAATTTTCAATTTCTAAAGGTTTGCTATTGTTTTCTTCCTGAGTCTTCTCATCCACAAGTTCACCTATATCATCATCAACACTACAAAAATCCTTTCTTGGATCAAGTGGGTTAAACTCATTAAATACAACATGCATTGATTCTTCAACTACTAGAGTTCTCTTATTAAAGACTCTACAGGCTTTGTTAGAGGTGGAATAGCCTAGGAAAATTGCTTCATCGGCTTTTGAATCAAATTTTTGAAGATTATCCTTAGTGTTTAATATAAAGCACTTGCATTTAAATACTCTTAGATATGAGATTTTGGGTTTTCTATTGTTCCAAAGCTTATAAGAAGTTTTATTTAAAATTAGTCTTTTGAAAACTCTATTTAAAATATAACAAGACATGTTAACAGCTTCTGCCCAAAAGTATAATGGTAAGTTATACTCATGAAGCATTGTTCTAGCCATTTCCACTAGAGTTCAATTTTTCCTTTCAACTACCCCATTTTGTTGAGAAGTTCTAGGAGAAGAAAATTTATGTGAAATACCATTTTCATTACAAAAGATTTTGAAAATTCATTTTCAAATTCGATTCCATGATCACGTCTAATTGAAGAAATACAAAAATCTTTTTCTTTTTGAATTATTTTTGTAAAATTTTCAAAAGCTTTAAAAGCTTCATTCTTATAAGTAAGAAAACATACCCAAGTAAATCTAGAGTAGTCATCAACTAATACATATGCATAGTGCATTCCACCGAGACTAGCAACTCTAGTTGGACCAAATAAATCCATATGTATAAGTTCAAATGGTCCAAAAGTCAACACAATATTTTGAGCTTAACTGAAGACTTGGATTATTTTCCCTTTTGACAAGCATTACAAAGTTTATCCTTAGTGAATTCAAGTTTCGGTAAACCAATCACAAGTTCATGTTTACAAAGATCATTTAATAGCTCAAAATTTGCATGTCCTAACCTTTTATGCCATGTCCATGTGTTATGAGAAATAGCCATCAAGCATTTAATATCCTTATTATCAATTTTTTTCAAATTAATAACATAGACATTATCAACTCTTTCATCATTAAAATTTACCTTGTCTTCATCAAGACTACTAACAAAGCAATTCTTAGGATAGAAAGTAACTTTATTTCCCATATCACACAATTGACTTATACTAAGCAAATTATATTTAAGACCATTAACAAGCAATACATGATGTATAGATAAGGATTGAGAATTACCGATTTCTCCAATGCCAATAATATTTCCTTTTGCATTGTCCCCGAAGGTAACATGTCCTCCATCCTTAGTATCAAGCTTATTGAATTGCTCTTTGTCTCCGGTCATTTGTCTTAAACATCCACAGTTGAAATACCAACTGCTTTTTGCTCTTGTGGACTTCAAGCACACATATATATCATAATTTACACATTCTTTTGAACCCAAACCTTTCTTGGTCTAGGTTGGTTAGTCTCATGGTAATCCAAAGGAAGCAAGTTTAAGTGCAATCTTCTATAGAAGCACACATTGCTTGAGTGACCTTTGGTCATGCAATAAAATATTCAACATTGGTAAATTTATTTCTCCTAGGATGATATGATTTCCTAGTGTGTGAAATATGCCTTGTGTGTTGTGGTAATGAGTGCTTTCTATAACTCTTTTGAGTCATAATGTGAGACATACATTGGCAATGACAATGCGTATTTTGATAGGTTTGTGCAACATGTTTATGTGCATTGTGTTGTGTAGCATGCCTATTATAATTATGTCTACTATATAGATAAGCATGATTGGGTTGTGGTGCTCTAGTTTGAGCCTTACTTTTTTGTGTCAATGGAGGTTGAGTCTTATCAGACCTTCCCTTATTATTTGACACATGAGACCTCTTAGCTTTAAAAGCTTAAGTCTTATTTTTGGATGTAGATGCAATAGAATTATATACTTTAAAAAATTTAATATGTAATGATGATAAATGAGTCATTCCATTTTTGTATCTGACTCCATAAGTATCTCCATGAAATTTTTGAGAATTAAGAAGACAATCTAAAGTTTTTTTTCCCTTCTTAAATTTGGAAATGGAATTTTTAACTCTGAGACCTCTTAGAAAGTTTATGATTTTCATCATTTGCTTTCTTAAGTTGGTCTTCCAAGGAACTTAAACATTCTAAATCACTTACAAGTTTTTCATTTGACTTAGCAAGTTTAGAAAACTCATTTTTCAAGTTTTTGAATTCCTTGGATAAGCTAGTTAACTCATGCTTATAATGCTTCTTCTTAAAAAGTAAGCTTTTGCATTTAAGCAAGGGTTTGATCACATAGAGCTCTCATCATCATCATCATTATCATCATCATCATCATCATTATCATAGTCATATTCATAATCATCATAATAGGAGTTAGAAATGGATGGTACCTCTTTTTCATCTTCAAGAGTCATGAAGCAAAGGTTAGCCACTTCTCGTTGTGCATCTTCCTTTTTGGATTCGGAGAAGTTATCCCAAGTAGCTTTAAAAGCCTTCTTCCTATTCTTTTCTCCTTTGTTCTTGAACTTGAGTTTGGGGCAATCACTTTGGATGTGACCCAGCTTCTTGCATTCATAACAAGTAACTTCTTTGGTTTTCTTCTTACCATCTCCTTTATACTTCTTATTGAATTCTCTTGTTCTTGAGGAGTCTTATTTTCTCAAGAATTTCTTAAAACTTCCAGTGAGCATGGCAATATCACTGTCTTTATCATTAGAATCTTTAATGTTTTCATCTTTATAATCATTTTGTGATGCTTTTAGTGCAATGCTCTTCTTTTTGTCTTCCTTCTCTTCTTGCACTTCACCTCTTTGCTTAATTGTAAGCTCATGAGTGAGAAGATTTCCAATAAGCATGTCGGTTGAGAGAGTTGAGAGGTCTTGAGCTTCCTCAATTGAAGTAACCCAAGATTCCCAATCCTTTTTTGGTAGGATTCTTAGAATCTTGTTGTTTACTTTTTCCTTAATGAAATGTTTGCCAAGTATCTTGAGGGTGGTAACAAGAGCATTAAGGCGATTTGTCATTTCGGTGATTGATTCTTGAGGCTTCATCTTGAAGAGTTCATACTCATACATGTGGAGTTGAACCTTCTTGCTACTTACTTGAGTATTTCCTTCATAATAATTATCCAAAGTTTCTCATATTTCCTTGGCCGAAGTGCAATGTTGAAGCTTGCCTCCTTCCTCTTTTGACATGGAAGAGATTAGAGTGATCATAGCCTTTTTATTCTTATGATTCCCTTCTTATTGAATGGCGTTCCAATCATCTCTTTCAATTTCAGTTAACACACCATTAATTGTTACTTTGGGTGGTTCCCAACTTTTTTGGACAATGTCCCAAAGTTTGATAGAATCACAATCTAGATGGAGCTCCATTTTGAACTTCCAATGAGGGTAATCACTACCATCAAAGAATGGTCTAAGAGAAGAAATATTTTAAGATTCACTCCCCATGATCTTGAATTTTAGCAATTAAGTTCTTAGAATTCAAGCTTTAATACCAAGTGAAAAGGCCCGGGGGGGGGGGGGGGGGGGGGGGGGGGGGTATGTGAATAGGGCCATCAAATAAAAATCAAAACTTAAAAACAAATAAGCAAAAATTGAAAGAATGTTGAGAAGGAAGAATTATGAACATAAGAATTTAAGGAATTCAAATTCTCAACAATCCTGCATCTCCACCTAACTTATCCCCAAGTTAGAATTTTGGATCACCACAATCTATTCCCCTAGATTGAATTTTACAACTTGAGTTTTAGGCTTAACTCAAACCTTACACAAGTATTTTTAAGGATCACATTAAAATCAAATTCCCAAGCATTTTAATGGCTAAACATTTAAACCAATTTCCTTAGAATAGAACATCACTTCCCTTTTCTTAATCCCCAAAAAATAGAAGAATAAGAATTTCTATTCTAATCACTCACCAACTCTCATAAGAGTTTATCAAATACAAGAATGAAATAAAGAGAATTTTTTAGCTTAATTAAATGCTTTAAAGTATATAATGAATAAACAAGTTTCTTAACCTCTAAATGATCTTCAGAGGTTATATTTATACTTGAGCAATTCAATTATAGCTGTTAGAAATATTAATTTCATTTCCAACAAATTTAAAGTTCATTTGAATGAAATTTTAACTTTTGAGCTGTAATTTGTCAGGTCCTGGTCGGGATATTATCAGTCTTGGTTGGGATACATCAAAAGTAGTCATTTTAGCCATTTTATATTTAAATTTTCTTAGTCCCGAGCATGGTCCTTGTCGGGATGAAGCTTGGGATGAGTTATGGAAGTTTTCATTAATTTTGAGGCAATTCGATCCTGGTCGTGCAACTTGGTCCTAGGTGGGATTGGCTGGTCCCTAGCACAATCTCAGTCAGGGCTAGGATCGGGATCGGTGCTGCCCAAAAATTCAATTTGCTCGTTTAAGTCCCAAAAATGTGCATATTATGCCGAGTGATGTCCCGATTGAGAGGGAACTCGGGATAGGAAATATAATCTTTAAATGACCTTGAAGACAATTAAATCAGCCTAAAATTTCTTCATAAAATTATAGATATTTGTCTTAGATTTCCATATCACTTTGAATCACCTCATTTGGACCTCTTTAGCTCAAGATATAACTAAAAAACTAAGAGGTGTGCAACCTAAAATGAAAGCTGCATGTGCTGACTTTAATTGAATATTTGAAAACCCAAATGAACTCGGATTTTGATAAGTAATCTTAATTAAGAAAGCTTATGATGTCTACTTCAAATGTGAATGAGGTTACTTTCTCATTATAAAGCTCTAAGGATGTCAAAAGCCTCCCTAAATCTCAGAGATTGAACCAGCCCAAAAGCATACTTATCTATCCCGGTTGTGACCATACTTGAGACTAATTTACAGAGATGTTTTTCTTTGATATTTATACTCCATTTTGACTTCCAAATGATTCCTAACTTATACACACTTAAACAAACAAAATTAAATGCTCAAAATTAAGTTTGTTAAGATTAAAATCAAAATATAAGTCTTTTAAATATGGGAATATATATATAAATATATCAAATAATCATTTGGTAACTCTCTTAAAAACATGACTTCCAAATACCAATGCTTAAATGAATATATGATAAAAGATAAAAATAATAAAATAATATCAATAAATATCCTTGGTGGAAATTAATGGTAGAACCCTAAACCACAATTCTATAAAGCCATTTGGCTCACTTATTTATCCAATGATTGCCGGTTCCCAAGAGCCAAGCTTCCACTGAGCTACTAGTCACAGTCAATCTCTTAATCTAATATTTACTAGCAGTTCCCGAGAGCTAAGCATCAATCGAGCCACCGGTCCTAGTAAATGTTCAACCAAATTATGCCCGAGAGCTATGCATCAACCGAGCCTTTCAGTACAATACGCCAAAGAGCTATGTATCAACGGAGCTTCACAATTAATTTCTCAATAAGGGCCCGATTTTAAAATTATTACCTATGTGCATACAGTCCTGATGACACCCATCAGGTAGTCTGTTCTACCAGTCTTTTCCAAATTCATTTTTATATATAAAATGCACAAGAAATACTATAATTGGAAATGAAAGTACTCTTAATTTCTCACAATATCCTTATAAATAAAAATCGTAATAATAAATAACCGAATTAAAACATCAATAATCATCATAATAAAATAATGGTGGCAAAATAACATTAAATATAATCAACATATTAAAATATCAAAATCAACATTATCAATATTCAAATATTGGAAATATAATTTCTTAAATTGAATCCTCTTCTTAAATATATTAATTCAATAGTATAAATATTCCATATTAAAATATAAATTCTATAATTAAATTTTCCTTTTAAATATATTCAATCACTTTATACTTTATATATAAACCCAACACACATTTCAAATATTAACTTACAAGTGGAGCGAGTAGACTGACGTATCCTTGTCTGCCTATTACCCAATGCCTCTGCTCTAGTATACTCTATAAACAATATATAAATATATATATATAATTATCAAATAAACTACTAATAACTCCTAAAAATTTTAAAAAAAAATTATAAAAATGATGGAATCATGAAAACTGACTTAGGAATGCCCTAGATGATTAATTTGAGGCTTAAGAATCATCTTCGGTGATTAAACTAATTTAAATAGAAATTAACTAATTTCTACCGTAAACTTTCTGAGATTTATTTCGCAAAATTTGTAAAGAATTTGACTAAACTCTTTATACAAAAATTGATCACCAAAATTTATACTATTTATTAAAAATAGTACCACAATTATGTCAGGATCGGTGATATTTACCCACCGGGATTCGGGTGGGACAAACAAAACATACCAAAATGTTGAAAATAATTAGAAGAATTCATCTAAAGCCTCAAACCAACAAAAATAGGCACTAAATTACAGAAATGAAAATAAACCAAAATTACCTAAAAATATTCACCAAATATTCTACGGGTGTAGATCTGACACATGGTCAGTACCTATAGACTCTTAATGACGCGAGGAACAAAATGGAGGCAACCCCGTCGCTTGAAACCCCCCAAAAAAATGGAAAATTATAGAAAATGCCGACGGTTTCTTTGAATTTCTGGGTGTTTTCTTGCAAAATAAAAATTATAGAGAGATAGAAAAGGGTGGGGTGAAGTTATAGTTCAAATTTGGGGTCAATCGGAGTTCGTTTGGGTATCATCAAAAAAGGAAAAGAAAAGAATTGATACCAAACTGAAATTTTACACCTAAAACTAAGCTTCCCTGCTCTCTCTCCATTTCTGTTGACCACTTCCTCCTTTTAAGGAGAATGAACACCACGTGTCCAATTCTCCATGGCCCTTTTTTTTTAACAAAAGCATATATATATATATATCAAATAATACTAATAATAATAACTTTCTAACATATTTTTCAATACCTAAACTACTACTGCGGTGTCTAGAGTACAAATATAAGACAATAAACATTAACATGACCTACATGAAATAGCTAGAGAGTAAGAAACTCGACACAGATGATGAGAAGTATCAATCTGACCGTGAGATCCTGCGAAAAAAATAGTTGAGGCGAGTCAGACCTCACCGAGTAAGCTAATATAAGGAAATGCATGTCATTTCGAAAACCTTCTTTGTTAAAATATTTTATGGAAATATAATACTTATATTTAAAAATCATTAGTTTGCCAAAATAATTTTTATAAATCTCATAAACATCCTTGAAGTAAGATAACCTTTTATTTAAAATTCTTAAATTGGAAAAAATATGGTAGAACCCTAAACCACAAATCTAAAAAGCCATTCAGCTTTCTCTTGTTTATCCAATGACTGCCGGTTCCCAAGAGCTAAGCTTCCACCCAGCTACCAACCACAGTCAATCTCTTATTCCAATATTTATTGGTGGTTCCCAAGAGCTAAGCGTCAACTAAGCTACTAGTCCCAGTAAATAATCAATCCAAATACGCCCAAGAGCTACGCATCAACCGAGCCTTTCATTACCATATGCCCGGGAGCTATGCATCAACCGAGCCTTTCCATACCATATCATATCAAGGGCCCAACTCAATGATTAATACCAGTGTGCACATAGTCCTTATGACACCCATCAAGTAGCCCGTTCTACCAATATTTTTCAAAAACTCTTTATATAAATAATACGCAATAAATTTTAAGGAATGCCATAAAATAAATAAATAAATAACAATAATAATAAAAATAAAAATATTCTTGTTTATCCTCAAAAATAATATCTTACCATAAATATTCATATAAACAATATTAATGACATTGTAACCTTGATAATATACAAAACACAAATAATATCTAAAATTCAATATTCTTAAATACCGAACATACACTTCAAAATATTAACTTACAAGTAGAGCAAGCCGACTAACATATCCTCATCTGCCCAGTCTCCAATGTTTCTGCTTCGTTGTTGTCTATAATAAATATATTTATTTAAAACATGCTTACATAAATATGTCAAATAAATTTATAATAATTTTTCAAAATTTCAAAAAAATAATAAAATCAAGGAATTAATAAAATTAACTTGGAAATATCATAAATATGACATTTGAGTCTACTAGAAATTATTTTGGTAAGCTAAAATAATTTAAATGGAAATTAAGAAATTTCCACAAAAACACTTCCGGGATTTTTATTTCAAAATCTGTGAGAAATCAGACATAGCTACAATTACGGAAATTAATCCTCATAGTTTATAATATTTATTAAAATTAAAATTAAAATTTTATGGGTTGGTCACTATTCCTTGCTGAAATCACAATTCATCACCGGAATTCTTACCAGAAGAAAATCTTTTGCTCAAAATATATACATTTATATGTTCACAACACTTAGGGGAAACTAAAAACATGCTCAAACTTTTAAATCAACGGTCGGATTTATAGATCCAGTCAAAAATAGAAATTTACTGATCAAACTCCGATGAAGCACCAAACAACAATACCCGAACATATGATTAGTCTCTATGGACTCCTAGTGATGAGAGGAAAACACTGGTAGCAATCTCTGTGTCTAAAAGTCACCAGAACCGTTCCGAACGGTGGAAAAGTGGTTGATTGGTTTTCAGCTAAACCACACTATTCTGAGTTGTTTCTCATAAAACAAAAGCTACCAAAGTGTAGAAGAGGATGAGAATAAGCTATTATTCAAATTTGGTGTTAATCGGAGGTCGTTTGGATGGTTAACGGAGAAGAGAAAGAAGATAAAAATATAAGGACTAAACTGGATATTTTACAATCAACCCCGACTCTTCCTCCTGCAACACCAACTTCCTCACTTATATACACATTCACACACTGTTCACTTTTTTACTTTCTTTTATATATATATATATATAATAATAATAATATTATTATTATTATTATTATTAGTAAAGACAATGATAGTAACAATAAAATAATAATAATAATGTCAATATCAATAATAATTATAATAGTAAAGATGATAATAGTAACAATAAGATAATAATATTTATAACCACACAAATTCAGGTTATTACAGAATCAGATCAAGCTCAAAGAGGAAAAATTTTAGATAACTCTTCAACGTTTTCAGATCATTAAATAACACTTGAACAATCAACACCAACTAGTAGATTTAGATTTTCTTTCTTTCCTCTCTTTTTCTCCTCTAAATGTTCTTTCTTTCTTTCTTTTTCATGACTGCCACTAATTGGATAGGATAGTAGCTCCCTTAAAATGGATAAATCATAATATAGAATATCCTTTTTAATCATTAATAAAATGCTAATATTACTTCTAAACTCTTGAACTTTAAATTATTTCAATTCAGACCAAAAGATGTTTCAATTGAGTTCATTCCTCTATAATTGTATCTATAAATTCTAACTTATACTTAAATTCAATCAATATATTGTATGTAAATACAATGTGTAATGAATGTAAATGTACTTAGAATTGGGGTACGAGTGTGACACGTAATGCCCATATTGCCACTTCATCTCTTGATCACTCAATGCTCTTGCTACTAATGCACCTAATGTTCATGTCATTCATGCTACTAATTGTTGCAAAGTTGATGATCATTTGATAAAATCCATGTTTGACACTTCATGTGCTAATATCATATCAATCATGCCCATTTTAAATGATTACTCTTTCGTTATAATCATGCACACTATATTATACTAGTTATTGATTAGCTCTTTGTAAGTTTTTTGACCAACTATTTTTCAACTTACACTCGATATGAATTTTTAGAAATTAGTGTCACTTGTGTTTGAGAGATAATTCATAAAGGTGGTTATTAGGAGATAATCTTTTAAAGAGGTCTGATTGGATCAACTCTTTCAAGCATAATGAATGTTTATGGGTAGTGATAGGAATTTTTTTCCTTTTCTTTTCCTTTTTCTCTTTTTCCTCCTTTCTTCTTTTTCTCTTCTCTCTTCTTTTTCTCTTCTCTCTGTTTTTTTTATGGATATAATCAATTAGTTTCTTAAAGAAGAAGAGCTGAGGTTTTTAATGTTAAAAGAAAAATTGAATATGGATTTTCAATCTTTAACGCTTCTATTTGATGTGATTTTTTCTGTCTTTTTAGATCTCTCTCTTATTCAAGCATAACATAGCGTGCATAATCATAATAAATTCATAATCGCATAATTCAAGCAATTAAACATTTATTAGCACTAAAGAAAAAATAGTACAACTAAACATCATTTTGAATTATTACAGCTCAAAAGATAATATTTAATTATAAGTATTCAAGTTCAAGTCAGATTCAATTTGTACTCTGAAACAGTACACCTCTTTAAAGTCCCTTATGCCTATATCCTTCAATTTATTGGCTAAAGGTGGAATGTAGGCTTCTATAGCTATGAGTCGCTGGTCTGATTCTGTAAGTCTATGCTTTATTTAGGTTAACTTTTCACTCCAAGTAGTCAGGAAGTTTATTAAGGACTCAATAGGTCTTTGCCTTGTATTCTCTAATTCTTGATGAGATATTTCAATTGTGAATTCAGCCCATATTGCTTGATAAAGGTTGGACATTGTTCCTTTCAATCTTTCTGAACATGTACATCTAAAGTGCAGTACCATATGACAACAACTCCTTCTAAGGACAATAGAAATTATTTGATAATTTGAGCTTTAGACAATCCAGTAGCCTTCATATAGGTGACATACTGCTTTAGATGCAGGTAAGGACCATTTGTGCCAAAGTACTTTTTTATGTTTAGGAATTTGTATTTTAGGGGTAATGTTTCTTCCTCCTTTAAATCCAGGTGCAGGTCAGTAAAGTCAGGATTAAGCCTGTGCTTTTTCATCATAGTCCATAATTGATTTATTTACTTTTTTATCTCTTTCATCCATTTTTACTTAATTAGATCTATTGATGCTTTTAGTTTTTCTCTGAATAGGTCACCAATAATGGTCTTAGTATCAGAGTATTCTTCATCAAAAGGCATCTTCCTACTATTTAGTAACCATGTCTCTAATCATCTATTGTGTATTCTTTCAAAATTTCTTGTTTTGAAAAAATAAAAATAAAAATTGGAGGGTCTTGACATTTTACTCCCATGTGAAGCGGTCTCAATTAACTAATTAGATGATTGATGTTAGTGGGCCAAATTACTCTTGACTTGCTTCCAAACAAGAATAGGCTTCTGGTTGGGAAAAAATACATTTTTCTAAAAAATTACAATGAATGTCATGTATGCATGTAATGCAGGGTATTTACAATTATCATTACTTATGTATTTATGTACAAATAAAACAAACATAAAAAAGTCACAGGGTAAGACCTTCCAACCTTATTCCTCCCATACATGTGTTCAATAGTGAGTCTCTTATCCTAAAATTTTTTATGTGGGTTTTGATTATTATTAGGGGATAACAAAAACCGGTGACTAGAATACATATCTCGAGTACATCATCGATGGGCCATAATAAATCTTATAAATAAAACCAATGTCTAGTACAATGGGCCATAATAAGAGGATTGGGCTCCACCTAAAATTGTTCATCATCGATGGGCAAGGGCTTTATAAAAAGACTATTATATATCATCAAACATATGCATTTTAGAAAAAACTAAGTGTAGACACCCGGTTTGATCGGCCCATAATAGGGGGTAAACTGTGGACCTTTAGTTTGATCGGCCCACAAAGAAAACCCCATGATGATCACCATTTCATTTATCTCATAAAAATTATTGTTGTGAAAGGAAATGAAGAAAGACTTCGGAGAATCTATGAAATGCAGGATAGTTGTTTATCATTGTAATGTTTTTTTTTTTTAAAAAGAGTTAAAGAAATTATAAGGATTAAATGTGTAATTTTGCACTTTTTCTAACCTACTTGCACGATCTAACCACACACCCACTTTCACCTTTTTTTTGTTTTGTTTTTTTATTAGTATTTAATTTTCTCTTTAGATTTAGGTGGGGAGGTCTAGGGTTTTTTTTAGAATCATATATAAATGACGTTTTGGGCATTTCAAAGGAGGAGGTGGCTAGAACCAAAAAAAAAATCTGCATTTTAATTTTCCTCTCAACTTCAATTAGTTTTAGAATTAGGGAGATTTAAAAATAAAAATTTGTAGACATAAGTTGTTTTTTTTTTATAAAATCAATTTACGAAAAATAAAGAAAACTCAATGATCCTTTGCATTTCGGAAGAATCTGCAATCTCGATTCAATTCGGATAGTACAAGTAAATTTTCTAGAGGTGACTACATTTTAAAAGAGATCTGAAGGTAAATATTTTCTCCTAATTGATTTGTTTTATTAGCTTGATTATTTTCTTTGGTTGCTTATTTTTACTCTTTTGGTTTTTATTTTCAATTTTTAAGTTTTACATTTTTATTTTTGTTAAAACCTTATCAAACAAAAAATAAATTTGGTTAAAACATATTAAGAGGAAGCATGTGCTTTCTTCCAAGAAGGCACCTGCATCCACCTTTCTTTCTTTTATTTTTTATTTTTTTGTTTAGCTATTTATTGGGTTCTTGACTTTTTTTTGTTTAACTTTTGTTATTGATTACATTTGATTTTGATATATTTATTTTTTTTGTTAGATAATTATGATTAAATTAACCTAAA
>CATIWM010010383.1:0-58517 GCA_949671775.1 Mallotus repandus | reverse complement strand
TGAGGTCTTTTCAACTTGGGATAAACGTGAACATAGGATGAATCAATTAAAACATATGATTTGCAACATCAATTTTTTTTAATTTTTAGGATAAGTACAATTTTAATTATTGTGATCTTACTTGAGGTAAAATTAGTCACATGATTTTTTTAATAATATTTAAATATTTGTATTTCATATTCCGTACAGCAACTAATATAATTATAAGTGGTACCAGCGAAATATCACATACTAGTTACTTACCTGAAAAAATCAAAGGCCTGTAGCAGTAAACAATATAGTATTTGTCATGCTAGCTTATCATGGCTTTCTCTTTAAATTTAATGACATGGAGTCTTAGCTCATGTTTGATTCAATTCTATTTAATAATTCATTTCATTTTTAACTGAATTTTTATTAATAAAAAGTGTTTGATTCAAATTAATAATTTATGAAATTCATTTCAAATGAATTTTATATTTTGTTATGTTATGTTTGATATAAATTTTGAATTCAAGTTTTTGTCAAAACTAACCATTTAAATAGATTGAAAATAAAAATAAGGAGGGGTATTTTAGTAATTTAAAAGTATAAACTTAAAATTTGTAAAATTTATTTGAAAAATTCAACTATTTTGATAGAATTTAATTTAGTTATAATTAATTCTACAAATTTAAAAAATTAAAATTGAAAATAAATTTCATATGAAATTCATTTAAATCAAACATATATCATTTGGATTTGTAAATAAATTTCATAAAATTTTATGTAATTCGTTTATACTAAACACTTTTGGTCATCTTTTTATTTTTGATCCTGTAGTAGCTTACTAATAGTGTCATGTATGAGTAAATCGATTAGAAGTAAATTGTATATATATTTTTTCGTGGTTCAAACACTTGATTAAGCAAAGGAAAAAAAAATTCATGACACCGCATTGTCAAAAATAGTTGAGACACCATTATTGCAATTTTTCCAATGAAAAAAAAAAAAGACTAAAATTAGGGGAGTTGAAAAGACGATTATAGCCGAGAAAGTAGTTGCCCTAAAAGCGTGGAAATAAATTAGTGTTAGTAAAAATGAAGGGCTGAGATATGAGAGAGTTGGAATCTAACGACGATTAGATCTCTTTCAGGCTGTTTATATTCATCGTAAACATAAAGCTGAGGAATCTCTGTCAAGACGTTTTGGGGCAGGGGCAGCAGGGTTCGTACTTCTAGGGTTTTTGCAGTCCAACAAAGAAGAAGAAGAAGAAGAAGAAGAAGAAAATGGTGAGTGGTACATTCGTCAAAAAGGCCGCTTAATTTGAACCACTAGGGTTGACGTGGCTGCTGTTGTTTATTTTGTATTTGTTCTGATTTGTGTATGATGTGATGTTGAAGGTTCTCCAAAACGATATCGATTTGCTAAACCCGCCATTGGAGCTGGAGAAGAGGAAGCACAAGCTGAAGAGACTAGTGCAGTCTCCGAACTCATTTTTCATGGTGAGCGGTAGTGTATGAAGATATGATTGTTTAAAAATTAAAAAGAAAAGTGGTTGATTGATTTGATTATATGACTAACAGGATGTGAAATGCCAAGGGTGCTTCAACATAACGACGGTCTTCAGTCACTCGCAAACGGTGGTGGTGTGCGGCAACTGCCAGACCGTGTTGTGCCAGCCAACGGGTGGCCGTGCCAGACTCACTGAGGGTTGCTCTTTCAGGAGGAAGGGTGATTGATTGAAACAACTTGTTCATATTATTATCTTGCATTTTTTTTTTAAAATTTCTTTAGAGCTACTCAAAGTCACAATCTAATATAATCTACATATTTATTTTTCCTCTCCCCTGCGCCTATATGATCCCTGCCTGTCTGGTGTTTTCGATCATTGATCTATTGTTTTCATCTCATAGAGATTTTCATGAACGACATATAGTTAGTAGGATACAAGTGAAACTAAGATTAAGATGAACCTCATTCATCAGAAGGAAGAGATGCGTCATAAGCATTAAGATCTGCTAGAACATTTGTATATTTTAAAAATTAACACTATAGTTAAACAGAAATTGATTTTTTTTTAATAATCAATCAGCACCCAGATTGTCCTTTCTGCTAATGTGTTTGATTTCGATTTCGAACTTTAAAGCTTATATCCTCTATCAATGCTTTGTTTATAATCTATAAAAAAGGACATCTGAGATTTTGTGATTAGGAGCAAATCTCATTGCTTCCCTATGCATACATTTTCGGCAATATTTTTGGCGGACACCGTAAATTGAGCTCACTTATCAAAAATTTGATGAATTGGTTGGAAGAGTTAAACTCTTAAAGTTATCGCTTGCAAGTACTGAATAATTGGCCATTGACAAGCCTTGCTTATGTACGGAAGAGGTATAATCGAGCATAGTCGAGTGGATACATTGTTAAACTTGAGTTTAACTCAATTAAATAATTTATATACTTGAGTTCAACTCGTTTCAATTCAATTAATTAAATAATTTTTAAAAATATATATTTTAATATATTCAAATTCAACTCGAGTGCAAACGATTCGATTCGATAAAATATTTATAATTATATTAAAAAAAAGGGTAAAATAGTAAGTATATACAAGTTTGATTAAATTTGCGAGCGTATCGAATTACGTATTTAAAAGTTCGAATTCGACTCGATAGTTTATTCGAATAACTCAAATACGAGTTCAAGCTCGATAATAATTGAATCAACTCGATAATAATTGAATCAATTTTGAATTTTTCTCCTGTCCATTACAAATAGTTCAATTGACATGTGCTTGAGTTATGCTCTGTTTCATATATTCCGAAATCTTTTTTTTTTTTTCCCAACTTTTCCTTTATGATATTCTTCCTTATGCCATGTGTGTTGATGGTTCTCTGGAGATTTTGGGAGTTAAATACCACTTTTTATCTTACTTTTAAGGAAAAATTACTAATATCCCTAAGCTTTGTTCAAACTAACTATTTTATTCACATATTTTAAAAGTCAATTTAATACTCCCCTAAAATTTGATTCAGTAAACTATTTGTCTATTTCATTATAATTGTGCATTAAAAACAATTAATTTTAGTATCCAAAAAATACAACAGGATTGTGCATTGAGTGCTTACATAGTTCACAAGATGTATAATGCACAATTTTGTCAGTTTCATTAATTTTTTGGGTGCTAAAATTGACAGTTTATAATGCACAATTCTAAAAAAAGAGATAAATAGTTAATAAAATTAAATTTCAGGGATATTTAATTGACTTTTGAAACAGCAGGGACGAAATAGTTAATTTGGACAAATCTTAGGGCGATGTTAGTAATTTTCCCTGCTTTTAATTATTGAAGAGTAAATTACTATCAATTCCATTTCTTCTATTTGATTTTTTTATTTTTAATTAATATAATATAAAAATCATGGATACTTTACCAAACAAAATAAGGAACTAAAATTTATAAATCTATTGGACTTGAATAAGCTTTTCTACTTTTTATATTAAGAAAAACCAAAGATGCAGTATGCTTATATGCTTGCAGGTGAGAAAAAACTTTACGGCCAAAAAATCCAACCGAATTAGTGTGTATACATAATACTAAAATGTATTAGTATATGGTGTTAAAGTAGTGGACAAATTATATTATGAACTTTGTTCATATTATAATATGAACTAAGTGTATCTCACTCGTGTGAAACAAGTTAAAAATAATGCTTCTGTTTTTTTTTTTTTTAACTATTTTTTCGTCAAGGAAGGATACCATTATAACCTTGGTATGCCTATGGTACTGCTGAAGCCATAATTTGTCCAGCTTATTCAGGTTTTACTTTACAAGATTCTTCAATTTCTATTTTAAAACCAATCAAGGCCAATTTGTCCAGCTTAATATGTTTGTAAATTGCAAGAAAAAGCAAAAATATTTTCAGGAAAAAGAGAGCATATGTTTATGTTTTATGCATAGCCGACAAACTTGAACTTAGCAAAAAGCTCGTCAAAATAGTGAAAACGAAAAGATAAAAAATATAGCCAAGCAACAACGAGGAGAATTTTTCTTTTTATTCTTAAATTGAATAAATTAATCCATTATATAGATTTTGTACACCTTGCGTTAGTTATAACTTTCAATTCATTAATTGGTGTATATAGATTCATTAGTTGTAAAGTAAATATTCATTTGTTATTGATCGAAGGTTTATCATAATTTTAATATATTATTTATAAATTTCATTTATTTAGTATTTATCTATATGTTTTATCTTATGATCCTACATTATTTAAGTAATAAATCTATACTATTTAACTAAAATAAAAATACAAGTAAAACTCTATTTATTATAATCAAAAAATAAAAAAATCAAATAATTTTTTATTGAATAAAATTTTTATTTTGACTAAAATAATAAATAAAAAATTAAATTCAACCACTATAATTAATAAAATAAAAAGGAAAAAATAATTTTTTGATAAATAGAAATACTTTTTTTTCATTTCTATTAGTTTTTAAAAATAGAATGATAAACAGAAAAAAAAGAGATTTTTGAAAAAAAATGAATTTTAGATAATTTTTAATAGTAGTTATAAAATAAAATTAAAATAAAAAATGAGATTGAAAAGAAAATATTAATGAACCTACAGATTAAGGTCAAAAAACTTGCAGGTGAAGGTAAAAAAACTTGCAGGTTTAAAGGTCAAAGAACATTTAAACCTGCAGGTGAAGACTAATGAATATGTATGTGAAGATCAATAAATCTATAGGTAGAGGTTAATAAAACTACATGTTTTATCTTATAAATTGTATTATTTAAGTAATAAACCTACATTATTTAACTAAAATAAAAATAAAAATAAAAATTTATTTATTATAATTAAAAAATAAAAAATTAAGTAATTTTTTAATAAATAAAAATTTTATTTTAGTTAAATATAAAATAAATTTTTGACACATAAGAATTTCAAAAGCTAGTCGTGCTGCTATTTGTCAAAATAAAACAAAGCAAGGAACTTTGATCTCAATTTCGCAGGTAAGTTTGAAGAAACTTCAACAATCGCCTCTCTGTCCATGACCATAATCATAGATATTAGTAATCTGTACAAAATGCAGAACTATCATACGGCAATTTTCTTTAATGGCTGATTCTTGTTCTACCCATCAATGGAAATATGATGTTTTCTTGAGTTTCAGAGGTGCACATATTCATAAAAATTTTATTGGTAATCTTTATGCAGCTTTAGCTCAAAAATCCATCATCACTTTCATGGATAAAAACGATCTTAATGTAGGAGAATGAAATCAGACAGTCTATCTTAAACGCAATTGAAGAGTATGATCTTAAAAAAAAAAAGTAGTCACGTGTCAAGGGTTCATAATATAACAATTTAAAGTAGTGAGCATGCTACTTTCCTTCCAATGTGATTTGGGCAATTTAGGGTAAAAAATTTCACAAATTTTCAATTTGTATTACTTTTTAAAAAATTTTCTGTTTTATGGTATTTCTTTTTTTTTTTAAAAGATTACATTTTGTCAGTGACACTAACGAAATGTAATATGAACAAAATTGATCAAAGTAATTTTGTAGCAGCGAAATGAAAAAAAAAAATTATGCAGATATTTTACCCGTAGAAAAGGGAAAATGGTGCCGTTAGTCCGCGTGTTGTTTATGGGAAAATGTGAGTCACCCACTTTGCCAGTCTCATTGACAAAATGGGTGAAAATTTTTGAAATTTTTTTTCCTTAAATAGACAGCAATAATCAACAAGCAGATAAGTTGCTCACATTTGGAAGATCAGAGTAAGAAAAGGCAAACTTAGCAAATGCATCTAGCTGTGCATCTAGAAGTTTGTTAGAGATGGTCAGTCCTATATTGGGATTTATTATAAAAAGTATGGACCCATAGCATGTAGTTAAAAAAATATATTTTTAAATAAATATATTTGTAAAAATATGGTTAGTGAATATTTTTATAACTAAATTTTTGATTTATGTTAACAAAATTTATATAATTATTTTAAACTTTTTTTATTTAGATTGTGAAAAATCTGTAGGTAGTTAGAAAAAAAATTAGGTAATTAGTTAGGGAAAAAATTATTTATTTACTAAAGTTTTTATATAGTTAGTCAATATTTTTTTTATTGTTTTATATATTTTTTAATTTTTTAGTTAACTACATCCACATACTCTGCAACTTAGTTTTATTCACAAATATTAATAATAACTTTTATATAATTTTAATATTTTCACGTATGACATAAACTTTTTTATGTTTATTTGCGATTTATGACATAAAAATTTTTATAAGTAAATTTTTTATTTATGTTAACAAAATTTATATAATTATTTTAAACTTGTTTTTATTTAGATTGTGAAAAATCTGTAGGTAGTTAGAAAAAAAATTAGGTAATTAGTTAGGGAAAAAATTATTTATTTACTAAAGTTTTTTACATAACTAGTCAATATTTTTTTTATTGTCTTATTTTTTAATTTTTTAGTTAACTACATCCACATATTCTGCAACTTGGTTTTATTCACAAATATTAATAATAACTTTTATATAATTTTAATATTTTCACTTATGACATAAACTTTTTATGTTTATTTGCAAACCTATATTATATAAAATATATATTTTTTAATTTTAACATTATTATTATTATTTTAATTTAATATAAAATATATTATTATTATTATAAAATAATGGTCAAATGTCAAATCGGGAAGGCAAAAATCTCGGTGTATTTTATCATTTTTATATGTAAATTGCATTAAATGATTAAAAAAAATAGATTTTTATTTCGCCGGTGGCACTAACAAAATATGCATTTTGCCCATCCCACTGGTAAAATAGCCCTCAACATATTTTTTCCTCCTCCTCAACTAAAAGTATCACAAATTAAAAAAAAAAAATTCAAAAAATATCATAATTTTTTTTTTAAAAAGTACCATAAATTAAAAATTTATAAATTTTTTTACCATGCCTGTGATTTTTGTTTCAAATCCCATCACCAATTTTCCTTTTTACTTCCATGATGAAAGCACCCTCTGCAACCAATTTTTTATTATTTAATCGATTAACCGAAACTAATACTAGTACCTAAATTAATTTTCAAATTTGGTTCGATAACTTTGTTTATCTTATTTCTTCATTTATTACTACTTAATCAATAACTTTGTTTGGTGGTTTCCAGAGTTCTTAGCAACTAGGTTTTTGCTATTCCCTTTCCTTCTGTTCATCTACTTTTTCTAGGTTCTATCTTTTTTGGCTCCTTTTTGATAAGGTTTTGCTCTCTTTCCTCGAGTTTTATCTTCCCATCTTGAAGGCGGTGATCATACTTCAGCGGTTGTAGGGAAGCTTTTCTTCCAGGATAAAAGAATTAACTCTGGCTGCAGGTTTTCATCCACTTCAGATGATGATGGCAGTGATGTTCCGTCTGGAGAAGCTACCATGGTGTCTCTGGTCTTGTGATCAGTTTGATTACCTCTGCGATGGGCTTTGGATGCCTTGACAGTTCGCACCAACTGGGATTTGGGTTGCAGCTGAAATCGTCTCTGCAAATTTTGTGATTCTAGGCTGCAAAGAATAGAACAGTTGGTGGAGGGGTTTTGAAGTGTTGACGAGCACAGTTTAAAGGTTCTTGCCAATAGTGCAACGGCTCCAGAACTGTGGGACTTGGCACTTCATGCTGTTCCAAACAATTAGATTCTCAATGCTTTGTCCATAATCCAAGCCATCGCTAGTGTTTTTCAACCGATTGTTAGTGCTGTAAATTTTACCAATATTGTGATTACCCATGAATAGTTTTCTCCACCTGTAGCTTATGCTAAACTCTGTACTCCTGCTTTGTTTTAATAAAATTCTCATGTTCAAAAAAAAAAAAAAACTTTGTTTATTTTATTTCTTCATTTATTATTATTTAATTGATTAACCAAAAACCAATCCGAGGTATTGTGAAAACCCTAATTAATTTTCGATTTCAGTTCGTTTTAGAGTTCTCAAAAAATTTCAGTTCAGGTTGGGTCAATTTTACCCTATTGCACACCCCTAGAAATGCTTTTAAAATGGGAAAAAGTATTGGTCAAAAAAAAAAAAAAAAGTATCAAAGTATAACTACCTGGGAGAATACCACACAAACGAAAATACCAACAATTGCTTTTCCAGTTTGTATGTCCATTCTTACACTCCATCAGCATTACAGAAACATGAAAATTTCAAACGAGTAAATGCATCACCGAGGTTGAAGATTTTTCCATCTAATATTTGCTTTAAGCATAATATGTTGTCCAAAGCAGATGCTGAGCTGTTCTTAGTTAATTAACATTATGGAACTCAATGCAGAAAAGAACTAAAAACCAGTAACCACGTGTCTATCATGAGATTTCATTTTCCTCTACTTTGGCAACAATTAACTCAAAATTTGACGGCAAAACAAGAAGCTACAGTTCTGGAGAATTTGAAGTCTTACTTTAGAGGCTTCAATCCCTGCAAAAATCTTGTAAAAATTAATATTCTTGTTGGCCTTCAAAAAGAAGCAAATCAAAGAATGTGCATTTAAATAATGGGATAATTACACCATCAGTGTGCATTTTTTATTCTAATAATTTGATGTTTTAACTTTTTTTTTTCTTTTTAATGACAAATGAGCATAAACCTATAAATAAATTATAATATGATGTGTTTAGTAGGTCACTTTCAAATTGTTAACCGACAAATTTATAATATTCAATCGTGGTTTGTAACAAATCAATTTTATTTAATTAAAAATTCAAATAAATAATAAATTTGAGATAATCTACAAAATTTACATGGTTGAGTCACATTTATCCATGAACTTTATATTATATATTTTTTTAATTTTTTATTATTCTAAATCATTAAATAAAAATAATAACATTGCATTAAGAAATAAGAAAATAAACTCTTAAAAAGTGTTCAAATTGTATTATTTTTTAAAATAAATAAAAAAATTTAAAGGTTGGTTAACTGGCTATTTGAAAATGGCATGCTAAACACACCAAATTATACTTTATTTCTAGGTTCACATGCTCATTTGTCATCGAAAAGTTGAAACATCAAATTGTCAAAATTAAACAGTTTGGCCACTAACAATGTCTTATTAGGTTAAATGTATTTGCGGTGTCCAAACTTTTACTGTGTTATAGTTTGGGTATTAAACTTTGATTAGTTTCTTTTTAGTTACCAAACTTCTATTTAGATTTCACTAGTAAGTCACTTGGCAGAGCTTTAATGACTTAGAGACTGCAAAAAAAATATTATAGGAATATTTGCCAATCATCTTCCACTTCGCTTAATTTGATATATGATTAAATGCACATGCGGCCACTAAATTTTTATTTCAATTTGAGTACTCAAATTCAATTTCTATTTTTTTAGTACTAAATGTTGTATTTAAATGTTTATGATTTGTCTAACCTTAATTTCCGACACAATCTATGATATTTAAATAATAATAATAATCATACATATGCATTTAATTTTAATTTAAATACAATGTTGATATTTTAAAAAATATAAACAGAATTTCATTTCTAATCTCTAAACTTTATTTTTAAACGTAAAACATAAGTTTAAATTCCGTAACTTTGTTTTTTTTTGCATAAACACAAAATTTAGTAATGTTATCAATTCAGCTAGAATTTATTAATTTTTTAACTTTAAAAGTACATATTTTAAAGATACTTTCTCAATTTTTATTAATTTATGAAATTAATTTTTTATAATTATATATATTAATATTATAATTTTTTATAATTATATATATTAATATTATAATTTTTTATATAAAGTACATCTAGATTATAGGTATATTAAAAGTATTAAAAAGTTAAATATTTATATGATCAAAATAAATTAACTACTTACAGAATTAGGATTAACTAAGTTATAATTGTAATTTAAATAGAATGTTTGTTATTAAAAGATATAAATTGAAATTGAGTACCCCAATTAAAATGAAATCAAAGGTTAGTAACTACATATGCATTATTCTTGAAATATTCTTTCTTTGATGGCCATATCATCAAAACTCCATCAAGTGATTAAATGGTGAAATCTACATAAAAGTTTGGTAACTAAAAAGATACGAATTGAAATTTAGTATCCAAACTGCAATAAAGTAAAAATTTGAATACCATGGATACAATTAACCCATGTATTATCTCTTAAATAATTGATAGATGTTACTAAATATATTTGAATCTGCACATAAAAGAGAATGAAGTCATATAGGATAATGCATTTGCAGCACGCGGCAATCAAAATCTAGCAAATAAATCATGACATATCAAGAATATGGTGAAGTATGACACCAAAGGGAGTGGCTCCCTTAAGTTTATTTTCCTCAAGTTTTCTTTAGTCCACTATTAGATTAATGACACCTCATTAAAAATTAATCTATCGATTCATATTCATTCTAAACAATGTATATACATGACTAGAAATAAAAATAAAAATAAAAATTATTATCAAAATAAAAATATTTATTTATCTTTAAATAAAAAGATATGTTATCTCTAATTAAATGAATATGCTCTTATAGTTCTAAGAAATATTTGATTTTTCTAATTAATTCAATATATTATTGTAAAAATAAATGTGTATTATTAATATATTTTTACTAAAAATATTTATTTTTCATTTTGATTCACGCTTAAAATAATAAAATTTATTATAAAAATATAGATATATTATGCTAGTGTTAGGTTTATGATAAAAATAGTCATGTAAATATATTTTCTTAAGAATAAATATGAATCGTTAGATTGACTTTTAATGAGGTGCCATTGATCTAATGGTGGACTTAAGGAAAAATGAACTTGATGGGAGCCATTCTTGATACGTAAGTATCTCCTACAAACATAAATAAATCCCTTGTTGAGCATTTATTCAGAAAAGAAAAACGACATTTATGAGTTGGGCTGCCATCAATAAATTGACAACAAAAAGATTCACTAACATAAAGACAACGAATCAATCAGTGGTTCTGCACATAAGGAGAAAAAAAAACGTCGAAGAGAAGATTTTGTAAGGCTAGCAAACACTGAAAAAAAAATTGGACAAAAGGTCTTCTTCCAAGTATTGCCACTCTTTTTTGTTTGAATAAAGCATGCGGACACATTAATTCCATTTATGTGCTTTTCATTCTTAAACATTTAAACAATAATGAAAGACACCTAACAGTCATTGATTTCATCATCGTTTATTATTTTCAATTTGTCACTTAAAATTCCATAATTTTAATTTAATTCCCACACAAATCCTTAAAACCATTTTTTTCGTAAGTCTCAATGGAATGGTGACATGGCACACCAAGTGTCAAAATTTGTTATCATCAAAGAATCTATATAATCAACACTATTTTAAAATTCTTTACCTGTTTAAACAGTTAAGTGAAAGAAATTAAAATACCAAAATAACAAATACTAAAAAGTTTTCAAAGACTTGTGAAACTTTAGCTACTAGATACTTTAATGTGTACTTTTGCTTAATTCTAAGTTTGGGTTAGTAAAATGGTAGTTTTGGTTTTCTAAGAAAGAAGAAAGATAAAGTTATAAAAGAATAAAATCATTGACATGGCAAAGATTTTTTTTTTTTAATAACTAAGAAATTCTACATGGTGATTGTTGATGAGTGTTGCAAAAGTGTGCCATTTTTAAAAAAAAAAGCATAAATTAACTTTTTTAATTTTTGGGATGTTCAGTGATTCTTTCATCTACATATCTTAATATATAAATTATTTTTCTTTTTAATTTTAAATTTAAGGAAAAATACACTTTTATCTTTGTGATTTCAATTTGCGACAAAATTGGTCATGCGATCTTTCAATGACACTTAAATACCATATATTTCATAATTTTTACATTTTAATATATCCTATCAACTAATAACATAAATATTTTATAATAAAATATTAATACGATATTAAATTTCAATAATAAAATTATTTACATGTAATTTTTAATATTTTTAAAATATTATAAATTTATTTTAAAAAATTATTTCTTTTCATTCATAATAAAATAAAAAAATTAATTTTTATTTATTTTAAGTTCATTATAGTTGGTTGAATGCTATAATGTTATTTAGTAGTATGAAGCACATGATACTATTACAGAAAAAACCACACTATTAATTTTATCATAAGTCAAACCCACAAGGATCCAAATTACTCTTTCCCCTTGAATCTAATTAGTGGAACATATAGTATTAACATATTATCATATGTCTCACTCAAATAGCGTGTCTTTTGAATAAAAAATAAAATTATTACTTGATAATGCAACATCTAATGTGAGGCTGCTAATTTGATAGTGTAAATTTATATAATAAAAGATGAAAATTTTTGACATAGCAACCACATCAGCAATTTGACAAGACTTCCACCTGAAAAATGCCTAAAGGAATTCTATGGGAAAGAAGTTCGCCTCAATATATCTATTAATCTGTTGCAACCTATAGCCCTACGGACAAGTTTCATAATAGAAAATAACTCAAAAAGGCAAGCCGCAAATTAAGTGCTCTACCAGTCACTCTAATGAAATAACAGTATTATCAATTGTAATTTTAGTTTCCATCTATAGATTTCCTATTATTGGGCTGGAATTCTTGATGTTTCAACAACTCCTAAGATAATTCCAAAAAACAAACTCCTTTATATACATGACATGTTGCTTGTAACATAATCAAAATCGAGTAATACAGGTTAAGAAAGCAACCTGAGGAAAGCTTCTCCTATGGTCTAGTGCCATCCATCTACCTTTCCTATTGATTTGATATGTAATATTTCAGCCTCAAACCTAAGCTAATGCTGGAAAGGGTTCGACCATGCATGATTAAGTTGTGCACAAGTCAATAGCTTCAAGTCTGCAATGATAACTGACAGCAGAAAGATGAACAGGCTGCTCTCTCTATGGGTTAATAAGCAGACCTGACTAAACATCATATATGATATGCACAAATTAAACAGCCTGCATTCTAAGAAAGCAGCGAAGATGAGCATATTTTAGATAAGCATGAAAAGACCCTTGGCGTGAGAAACTCACTGGATACAAGCAATTAAGGCCGAGCATGGGATGGAGAAAATACCAAACCGAACAAAAGAAATTAAAACTGTACCGAACTGAACAATTTTAATCCTGAATTGAACCGAACCGAATTTTATGATTAATTTGGTACGGTATTGGATATTTATAAAAAATCGAACCGAAAACCATACCGAACCGAAAACCGAATATAGTACCGAATATTGATTTAATAAATAATACACAGATATTAATACATAGTATTAAGTAGTTATATACTTATAATTATAGGCAATCCAATCAATAACTAAATACTTTTTTTTAAGTTCTTCTACATCATATTCCTTTAATTCTCTTTTTTTTTTTTTTTCTAAATATTGTATGATTCGTTCCAATACGTTGGTTTCTATGTCTTTTAGTATTATCAAGTAATATACATATGTATAATAACATATGATAAAAATTAGTATGTTTTATGATTAAAATGTAATAAATAAATTGTTAACAAAATATTTTTATTAATTTTATTATTATTAATATTTTTATCATTATTATTCTGCTAAGATAACTAAAATGACATAGTTTTGCCTAAAATTATGTCGTTTTAATTAAAGTAAGTAGTGATCTTACAAAAAAAAAAAAAAAAAGAATATAGGTTATTTTTATTAATTCAAATATATTGCTATTCTTATATTTAATAATTTAATAATTATTTTTTTATTAAGTAACTTAATCTTATTGATATTATTTAAAAGTAATGAGGTAAATATTATTATTATTATTATTATTATTATACGATGTCCATATAGTAACAAAAATGATATATTTTTACCCAAAACTATGCCGTTTTCATTTGTGGATAATAAATATAATTTAAATTTATTTGTATATAATAAATATAATTTTAATTAATAATATTAATTTGTCTATTACATAAATTCCCGAATTTCCGTTTTGGACAGTATCATACGGATCCATTCTGATAGAAACCGAATCTTTGTACTGAACCGTCCCGAAAAATGGGATGGTACCAGTATGAAAATTTTTAAATTAAGTACTGGTGATTTTATTTTTAAAATCCCAAAATATGGTACGGTTTCGGAGATTTTAAATCCCTAAATTTTCCTGACCCGTGCTCACCCCTACAAGCAATGATTACTCCCTGGTAATAGAAAAGCATATATATGTAAACCATTTTTAGGAAAGAAAAAAGATGCTCACACTTCTTGCATTGCAACAAGATAGTGAATAGCATAGCATGTAAAAAATCACAATAGCCCAACCCCTCTCTCTCTCTCTTATAGCCATGAGTAGTTTTACCTTGGAAATCCTCAAATCGTTCACTGCTAGACGGAGAGAGCCATCTGATAGTATCAATCGTGATAGCGCCCCTGTGCTTAATCTGTAAAGTAATCCACCCAGTCAGCAGACAATGTTAGTTTAGGCTTCCAAAGCCTTAGCAGGAAGAGAAATTGATGTTCCAGACTAGCAATGTTGGGAATGATAATACAGGTGATAAAAGATAGCATGTGTGGTGGTACAAGAGATAAAAATAAAATACTTGTTAACCTAATTAAAATTAAATGGAAATAATAGGATAGGGAGGGCTAGAAGCTGGAGATGATGGTTGTACCCTAGGAACTTAGCTGCTTCAGATACAGAACCCTCAACAGCAAAGATAAGATCCAGAAGTGCTTGCATTCCCTGCATTAGTATTAGCATAGAATTGGTATTAATTAATTAAATAATACTAGTACTGGTTAGCAAATAAATAAATAATAATGGGGGGCAATTGGATTAGAAGTTGAAGAAAAGAGAGAAAACTAATACAAAAGAGCGTGAGTACCAAAACGAATTTAGGATTGTTGGGCCCAATTTTAGGACCGGAATCGGATGTTCTGACAGCAGAGGTGGGAGGAAGAATCTGCAGGAGCTCAGGAGGAGGCTTGTAGGTATCAAGATCCACCGGGTTCCTGACTAGCTCAGGATTTTTTTTTTGAAAGCATATACAAATTAGCAGCCACCAGGCTACGACTGGTTATTAAATAATAATAATAATAATGGCAGAATCAAAGAAAACCTTTGAGAGCCAAAAGGGTACGCAGACGACACAAAGCTGAAGCGCGATTCTTGTGCTGTGAGCGGTCCTCAACAGCCTGACTTCAAGTAATTAGAATGATGTTATTTGTATTATTTTAACACACAGACAAAAGATCAAACACGTGACGTGTAATATTCAAGTTCAAATGCTACAGCATGTCATATCATACCATACCTGAGAAATAATACCGGTGGGGAGATGCTTTATACGTACGGCGGACTCACGCTTATTGCGGTGCTGGCCGCCGGGTCCGGAGGCCTTGTATGTGTCCATTTGGCACTGTCTCATCAGTTCTTCGTCGCTTAAATCCAAGTATTTCTTTCCATATCCGTTTCCGCTGCTGCCAGCATCAGCGCTAGCGCCATGACTAAAGCACCGCAAGCGTATCTGTTCAAATTGTGGCCTTCCGGTCGTTAAATTTCTGTAACAGTAGTAATTCGACATAGTAGTAGTAGAGCTGTTTAATTGTTTTTTGGAAAGAAGAAAAATAACGGGTTTACATCCCAACCGATTTGCCATCTAATCTATTTCTTTTTAGCTAGACAGCGGTGGATATATATATATATATATAGAGAGAGAGAGAGAGAGAGAGAGGGTGCATCTAGGCCCTTGATGCGTGGGCCATGCAACACTTAAACCCTCAAAATTTTTTTGACCAAAAGGCTTTCTAACGTTTTAATAATTAGCTCAAACACAAATAAATTAACTAACGGTTAATTTCTAACGTTACAAAAATATTTAGACCATCACTCGCTTACCACTAACTTAGTGGTGGAGAATTTGGCATCTTGGCATCTTTGTGGGAGGTTCGAATCCCCCACCTCCCTCTCTTTCCGGTGGTAAAAAAAAATTTAGACTATAAATATCTTTTTGCTCCTACTACTCCTCTTCATCCTCCTCAATCTTCCACTATAACCACTATTGATTTCGAGAATCAAATTCAAGAGTAAAGAAAAGAGCAACACAGAACCACAAAAGACTTAATAATAAAGACAAAAGTAAAGGTTCAACAACAAAGACAAGAGCAACATGGAACCAGACTCAATAGTAAAAACAAGAGCAACACAGAATCTTCATCTTCTGATTACGATCTCAAAACAATTCTTGGTAAGGTAGATGATGTGTGAAATCCGCAAGCGTACGAAATCATTCAAGTAGTAAAAATAAAATCATCCCACAAAGATTGTAAATTAAGTATTGTAATACTTAAAGCATTTGCTTGTTTAAACACCAAAATTTGGTTCAACTTCAAACTAAACTAAATGAAGAACTTTTAAATAAATTGACAATCAAATTAAAGACTAGGGTTCTTATTTTCAATTCAACCTCTCTTAAGATAAATTAAACACCTAAGTCAAGTCTAACCTTAATTCAATTTGAAAACATCTTAAAAATTGTAGGTTTTCTTCCTAGACAAACCCATAATTAATCAAGTACAAATAACACCAAGTTTTATAGTTTTCGCTAACTAAGTGTTCTTCATAATCAATTTTAGGCTTAGATATAATCAATATTAATTGTTTTTATGTCTCTTAACTAAGAAAATAATTAATAAGTTATTGCTCTAATCTAATGTAACCTATCTCTCAATCAAGTTTCATTGTGTATATTCAATCAAAGGGTGATCAATCTTATGATTGCTTTAAGTACAACAACAACCAATGAATTGGGTTTATTGACTTAGATTCAATTTCAATAATTACATGGTTGAATTGAAATAAGAACCCTAACTAACAATTTAGCCATGCATGTTAACAGAAAGAGAATAAGAGGATGAATAAAGAAAAAGAAATCTAGTCATTATTACTTATGAAAATGTAAATCATGAATGAAAATAAGAAAGGATAAACCCCCTTCTCGGCTTTAATAAGTTGGAATAGAAGGCTTCAAGTTCTCAATCTTTACCAATCATACAACTCTCACAATCAACATAAAATGAAAAGAGCTAGAACACCAACTAGCTTTGATTCTTAGAAAAATAAAAGTGAAGAATTGTTCTTGTTCTCTCTAGTGGCTCCCTCTAAAACCCAGCCTCCAGACCTCCTTATGTTGCCAAATTTTCAAATCTTTAAATCCTACCAAATCAGTAACAAAGAAATTCAAAATTCAAAAGTTTGTTATCAGGTGCACGACTGTAGGCACCCAAGCAACAAACGTGCGCCTAGTCTTCTATTAAAACCACTGAATTAGGCATGGCACGACTATGTGCAATTGTATGCACGGTCATGTGCCTTCCTCTAGCTTTAAAATAGCTTGAATTCACCTTGAATGTACTTTTAAACACCTTTACTTCCTTCGGTACCCCTTTGCATCATTTGTCCATTGTTCTCTTCATCACCTACACATTTAAAATGAACAAAAATGATAGAAAAACTAAGTAAAAGGCTAATAATGCCTCTAAATGACTTTAAGTTCAACACATTGAGTGCTCAAAATGACATATTTCTCACACTCATTAGTAGATTTTGCCCAAACTTATGTAAATATAATTCTTTTGCTTCCTCGTCATCATCTTCTTGAGATCCCAAATGCTTGAAACCCACAACCACAAATATATGCCCACCAACACCACCACTACAAGTAGTTGCAATGTTGTCATCATCATGAAGAATCTACATTCTATCCACAAAGCTTAATAAATCATTCTCTCTTAAATACTCTCTCAGACATCAAAATAGTATTAAACACAAGGCCAATACTTCATTAGCAATAATTTCACAAGATTCCAAGGCACAAAAGAGCAAATTAATGCCTAAAGCATCAAACACAACCCAAACATCAACATCATCACAAGTAAATTCACAAAAATCCTAAACTCAACTCAAATTAAAATTAAAGGAATGGAGTTTACCTTGTGTATGTCAATTTTTAAAATAGACTTTGATTGGGATAGAGTTTACTTAGGGAATTGATGTGTTTTGCCTAAGGAGTTGCTTTAAAAGGACTCTTAGAGACAGTAGCAATCATAAGTGAAGTGCTAAAAAAGCTGGAGTTAGTGTTAGCTCATAATGTCAATGACAGGATAGTGTTTTGTGTAGAAAAGCTAAGGCAATGGAATGATGCCTTTGGCTTCGCATAAGGAGGTAATGATGCTCGAGTGGCTGGTGAAGGCCATTTATACGATCTGGCAACGAAAGGCAAGGCTACAATGGCTTTGTTCGGGATAAGAATAGTAGCATGACGATAGGGAGTTGTTGTGTCGGTATAAAAAATGAGATTGGCATTGGGGCTACTTTTAAATAACAGTTAGGTTAATTTATGTGTGTATGGGCTAACTATTGAAATGTTATGAGGCCATTTGGTTTTAAAAAAAATTGAGGGTTCAAATGGTCTATGGCCGAACCAATCATTTAATTAATCTTTAAGTACAAAAGATACAAAATGGCACCCACAAGCAAGATAAAAGTTACGGCCACATGCCTACGCTATACTATAATTTAGTTCACTACCCACAACATTGTGCCAGTTAGCACAAATTGATCTAGATAATTTTTTAACTGAAGTGATGGTAATTTAAACATAAATATTATACATATTAATTGAACATCTCACTCAATTTAAGAAATTTGCAAAACTTATTATATCAACATATATACTAACACAAATACTTTAATTCAAACACAAATATATTAACAAATCACAATCAATTTATTTAGGGTTTCAAATTTATGCACAAACGAAACTGTGACACCACATGTAAGTAAATTACATGATTTAGTGCATAAATATAAAACACCCAACAATATAATAATTTAATTTAGCAGAAGTTATTTCATGTTTGATGCAGAGATCTCATATTTCTCAGGGTGCGTTTGGATTGGGGTTAAAGGAGGGTAAATGTTACTCTTATAATGTATTAAAACTTTAAAACATTAAGGTTAACAGTTAACCCCTTTAACAATTAACCTCATTTCTATATATTTTTGTTAACCTAATTAGGGGTAGGGTAAAGGCCTGTAAAAATTTATTTTATTGAATATTTCATTTTTCTATCATTTTATGTTTATTTATAATTAACTTTCTTCTTTTTTTTTTGACATTAATGAAATATAAATCAAATCTATTAAAAATGTATAAATTAATTTATTTCTCTTTATTTCTGTTTTATGTATAGAAATGTATAAATATATATTATATAACTTTATTTTTATGAATTTTTTAATTATTTGATGTTTTTAAAATTAATTTTATTGTTTCTGAAAATTTAAAAATTCATTTATTTATATTATTTTAATTATTTCATATATATTAACAGTTTTTTTTTTTAAAAAAAATCAATTACATAGGTTATACATTATCCTTTACTTACAAGGTTAATTTAATTATTACACTTGTAAATGTTACTCCCTTAATAGTTACACCCTATATCTTTAACTCTGAAAACACACCCTAATATGTAACTACAACAGAAATAATAAAATAATTAGTATCAATAAAATGAAAGATTAGATCTTCCTCTTGTATCCTTCTCACACGTAGGCGGCTACCAATGAGACAAGTCAGAAAATTAGATACTAAGGATGGAGAGGGAATCTTAGTCTATTTATATAGAAAATTCTCTAGGTTTAACTCATTACTAACCCTAGTAGGATTAGGGGCGTATACTTACCGCCTTACCATACCAGCTATGAACGTGCATATAAGCGAATAACAAAGATAGTTACTTTAAACACAAATTGAGCTTTCCTACACATTCTCTTAAACTATATTTATTCAGTCAGTTTTCACAAATCAAAATATCTCACAATTAATGGCAACGCATATTATATAAAAATTTTCAACATTTTGATCCATAAAGGTGATAAGTTAAAACTATTAGAATCACTTTTTTTTTATTCATTTTCAAATTTTGGTCTAGTTTTTACATATGAAAAACTTTTGGTCGGTTGGATTGATGCTTAGGCTTGAGGGAGGGAGAGAGATAAAATTGGATCACTTTATAGAGTTAGAGGGTATTTGGTTTGACTAATTGAGACAACTGATAAAAATTTCTCATGAATAAGCTAATATTTAGGTTTTTTTTATAAAATTTCATAATCAATAGCTAATAACTATTTTTAACTAAAGTAGCTATAAATTTAATTAGCTCTATTTTAGAATTTTTCCCTAGCAATTGATAGTTGATATATATTTATTTTTTATTTGGACTATTTAATAACTAATAACAAATAACTTCATTGAAGTTAAATGTATATAATTAATTATTTAGTTCATCATAGAATAAATATTATGTTAAATTATAATTAGTAATTAAATAATTATAATATTTATATCTATAATTATTTTAAAAAATTTATTTGAATAACATTTATATTTTAAAATTCATTTTTAAATAATTTCTATTTATAATTTTAATAATATATAAATAAAAAAGAATGAATTATTATTTAGGCAAAACTCACATTCAGGCCTCTAAACTTTCTACATTTTTAGTTTTAAACCCCTCAAATTTCATTTTGTATATCTTGATCTTTGTACTTTATGAGGTTGAAAATTTTAAACCCCTTTGTCAATTATTATCTCCTTTTGGTTCCAAAAATTTTATATTTCTAAATTTGTACCTTTTTTTTAAACTTTTTTAACACTTATATCACTTTTAAAATTTTTTCACTAATAAAAAGTAAATTTACTTATATTAATTCCTAATATTTTAAATTAAAAATATAAATGTAAGTTTTCTAAAAAATAATTTTTCATATTTTAAATTTTAAAAATAAATAAACAAATTAATGTTGAGATATAAAAAATTGTAATGATATTACTGCTTTTACAATATTTTAAATTATATAAAATAAAATTTATATTTTTCGAAATAAAATATTATAATGAAAAAGAACAACATAGTTAAAAGACATTATCATAGAAATATATTGACATTATCATAGAAATATATTTTATAATTCTTTAAATTTAAATTTTATACTTTTAATACCTTTTATTGTTTTATTTTTTACAAAATTTAATTTAAACTATTGTGAATAAATTTTTTATAATATAAAATTTAGCAAGTCGATCGTTGATGTCATATATTTGTATATTTAAATCGAAGATAGTTATCATTCGTGTGGTTAAACATAAAAAAATTTGTGTTGAAACTATCTAGAATGCCTCAAATGGTTAACCTTCATTTTTTGAGTGCTTTGTGTACATGGACAAAATAATGCTTACTAAAAATTTGTATAATATAAATTTATTCACGATAATTTGATTAAAATTCTGTGCAAAAAATAAAACCAAGAAAGTTATTTAAAATATTAAATTTAAATTTTAAAGAATTATAAGATATATTTTTATTATAATGTTTTTTAATTATAATGTTCTTTTTCATCTTAATATTTTATTCTGCAAAATATATAATTGTTGAAAAATAAAACTTGTATAATTTGAAATATTCTGAAAAACAATAGTATTGTTATAATCTTTTTTTTATCTTAACATTAACTTGTTTATTTATTTTTAAAATTTAAAATTATTTAAATATGTATATATAAATTTATATTTTTAATTCAAAAATATGAAAATAAGTTTATACAAAAACTTATATTTATATTATTAATTTAAAATATTAAAATTAAAAAATAAGTAAATATATTTTTTATAAGTGAAAATATTTTAAAAGTGATACAATTGTTAAAAAAGTTAAAAATGACAAACATTAAAAATTAATATAGAATTTTAAGGACCAAAAAGAGATAATTTATGTTAAAAAATTAACAGAAAGTTTAAAATTTCCAACCCATCAGGTATGAAGGTCTATATATATAAAATGAAATTTGAGAGTCTAAAGCTAAAAAGTGAAAAGTTTAGGAGTTGAATATGGTTTTTGCCTATTATTTATTACTATATACTATTTCTGCATAATTTAATAGTTGAAAAATATTGTAAAAAATATAAAATTATATTTAAAAATCAATCGTTCACGTAATAGTTTTTGCCATACTAACAACTAACAAAATTTTATGAAATAATTCATAGTTGCTGGCTAACTGTTAACTGCTATAAATAGCTCCAAAATGACAAAAGGATTTGGGTACTTTCATTATGTTGCGGTATCATCTACCAATCATCCGGCGAACTATGCTGCATTGGTAGAGCCTCTAAGACACTTCGTGGCTTGAGTGAAATTTTTCATATGGTATAATTTTATCATATGAAAGAAAACTACACGAAAAATGAAAAACTGATGATCACATTACGAGGAACCTAATAACTCTAAATTTCTCATAATATTATCTCAAATCTCAGAGTAGGCTGGAACACAAATGGGATATCTCCAAGCACAAAAACCATTGTCTTCATCCTCTGAAGTGGATATTAACTGATGGCTGCAAGAACAATGTCTGTTGAATGGAGAGAGCTAGGGGTAAGAAAGGATGAAAGAGAAATGATGAAACCTTTTTGGCTCGACCATCTACGCTTCCAGCTTCAGGACCTAATTAGAAAACAATGCATAATTAGATTTAAGCCACCTAAATACTCAACCAGCTACTACAATGATGTAAGATTCAAGTCCTACAAATGAAAAATGAATTTTTTCAACTGTTGAAAAATAGTTAACCCATAGTGTCCCCAAACATATCCAGCAGAGGACATGGCCCATGCATAAATTTTTAGAATACGATGTACATGATCATTTCAATTTAAAAAGAAGACTTTAGCAAGAAAATAATACCTGGCTTAATTTTAAATTTAAGGGTACATGGTTGTCTTCTAGAAATGAATTTGATGGGATGGTCTGTTAAAGGTCTATGCCGGTCAATTGCAGATATGAGCTGAAACAGCAGAACAATGAACGGTAAGCAGCATTTCAGTTGGTACAAGTCTAGTTGACAAACAAACATTTAGCAGAACTAGCTCTCAGACATAGGTGCTAACAGTTTGCATACACATGAGCATAAAGCCAGTGGCAAACACAAACCAGTCCTTTTTCCTTTATTCCTGAAGCCGTACTTAAGAAAATACAGAATGAGAAACACAATCAGAAAAACTGAATCATAAAAGAGCAGATAAGGCCAATAAACAGATTCACATTTGAATGCTAAAAACATTAATACTCACACCTCTAGCCCAAACCAACTTCCCCCCCCCCCAAAAAAAAAAGGGTTTTGTTTTTATTGATAGCATTTTACCAACTTTTCCCATTTTATTAGATTCACCGCTTTGGGAAGGACCATAGTAGGGTTAACTGAGGTTATCTTAAAAAGCTTATTTCAACACACTTTGTTGCTCCATTTGAAGCTTTAATGAGAAATTACCTTGGACAGTATAACGAGGTCCCTTATCTTCATATCCCATAACTTTCCTTCAAAATTACACTGATTAAAATGCTTGCAACTCCAACGTGGGCTCCCTCTTCATCAAGAGCAAGCTACTTCTTTTTTTTGGTTGTTATTATAGTAAGTCTACTTCATTTGTTTAATAGGGGTAAACCAACTTCATTGGAGATAAACTTCCTTCCAGGATCCCTTTCAGAATACTGCTGGCAAGCATTCATGTATTGGATTTGTTTCTTCATGACTTCATTTGAGACCAATGGCTTGGTGTACGTGGGTGCAATTACATCACAGGTTCAATGAGTACAGGTATTTTATGTCTCTCATTACGTTATTGTGGATGGCTGAGAATGAGACTGAAAACTTCATTTTAAAAAGATCCAGTCCTGGTTCTCAGGTTTGAAATATATATGTATCTGGTAGATATTTTATAGCAAAATTTATCATGTCCTTCCAATATTCTCAACTAAATCTAATTTAGAATTAGGGTGACAAGCTACATCAATCAATGATGCACACACAATTATCAGCGGTAAAACTGTAGCTTTGAAACTCAAACTGTCAATGGCTATGTGCTCTGATGCCTAATGGGCCAACGGCAGAACCTTTGTGTTGTGGGATATGCAGAGTCAAGGCTTATTTGGTAACATAACTAACTCTAAATTCACAAGTGGATTCTAAAATTCTAAGTCTCTTATTCTAGTACTCATGTTAGCAATTAGGCCTTTAATTGCTGTCTGTCATCACCCCAGTTGAAATGCTAATGTCAGTAAAAAAAAGAGGCAAGGAACCATTAAAATCAAAATAGGGTCCATTTATTCCAGCTCCAACTTTCTTAAATTCACCATATTCAACTTTCTTACTTTATAATATGAATATCTTATCCATTCAATTGCCTTGCATTTGGATGCATTTGATTTGAAATATTAAATTTCAAATAACACATAGTTAAAGACTATTTCAAATCCTCATATTATTGACCTTTTAAATTTATCGTGGATTTTTTTTTTTTTTCAAATCCTCATTAATACAAATCCACATAGTTTCCAAACCAAGGATTTGATATAAATCCAAATTCACGATAAAGTCACTTACATCCAAACACAATAAACTTATTAGGAATTCTATTGTCATAATACCCTGGTTTAGGATTTTCCTAGTTTATAATGTCAAGAATCCTCCTAGTTAGAATTTGTAATCCTAACAGTAGTAGGATTAAGAAGTCTACACATACCTGTGTAAACTTCATTATTTCAGGATATGCTATGATTTCAGCAATCTGAGAGTTAATTTAAAACTTAACAGATTTTTCTCAGTGTATTACTTTAGGTTCTTTTAATTTGTCGATCTTTTGGTTGGATTAGTGTACCTTCCTCTATTTTCTTTTCTTTTACTGGTAAACGATGCTGGTACAGTCGCTTCCACTATCTTTATTAGCTGCTAAAATTTAAACCCCCATTTTTTTTCCTGCTCTTTCTGTTGAATTCCCAGCAAAAAAGTTGAGAATATGAGATAGTTTCTCCCTAGCATAATTGGAAAACAATCCACTTCAAAAAAGAGAACATATGTAGTAATTACCTAACTTGAAATTAAAAATGTGACATAATTTCCAAATAATACAACACAAAAAAAATTTAAACACAATATCATTTTGTCTCGCACAACTATGTATAGGGTTATGCCCAAGTTTGAACAGTAATCATATAAATTAATCAGATCATGTTTTTGTTTGAACCTAATCCAATTTATACCCATGTGTTGATACAAAATATGGATAACAAGAAGAATTGCTACCCAAACCTAAAACTTATAAAATAAAACAAAAATATGAATCAATAGTTTTTGAATCAAACCTTGTCATCAAACCGAAAGAGAGATTGGTCAAAGTAAGGAGAAGGACTCAATGACTGACAGCTGAAAGGCAAAGAAGCCAGCATCTTCTTTATAAACTGTAGAATTTATTAGCATATCAGATCATTATGTATAAGAAAAGACACTTTCCCATATGGTTAGAGACATAATATTCTGTTAGCAAATAATTCCCAAATGATAGTTCATAGAATGAGATTTGACCTGTGAAGAGCTATTAGCTTTATTCTTAATGGATTGTAGTTGCTCAAGAGCATGAATGTTGTTTGAATGGGAAGATATGAAGTTCATGTACAATGAATTTCTTGATGTTGCACAGAAATGGTCGCAGAACTGCTCAAACAAGAGATAAAGCTCCTCGGCTGAATTCTATATGAAGTAAAGATCATAAGCATGTTGAGAAACTGCAAAAAGTTCATAGATGATATATAGCAATGGTATATGTCTCACAAGTAGACACCTGGTAAAAAGCTACAATTTCAGTTGTATCCATGTTATATACAGCAAAGAACGAGGGATGGTGATCAGCACTTCTTGATACCTGAAGTAACAAATACGTCATCACTACTATTGAGAATTTTTAACATTGAGAAAAACAATTATATTGCTCATGAAAGCTGCAACATCAATTAATCAATGCTTAGTGCACAACAAACGCTTAAACAGATATGACGAAACAAATTTCTTCATTGTTTCTGGATCAATGGAGGAGGAATAATGGACTTGAGGGATGTCTTCTCTAATACAGGAAGGAAAAAAAGTATGTTTGTTGATCCCTACTATTTTTGGTGAGACATGGAAAAGTAAGCACTTGAGGGAGAGGAAGCTTCTCTTTAACCAATCTCAGAAATAGATGTGATCAGTAAAATTGTTTTCTTGTGCAGGAGATATCTCTTGCTTCTAGGTATGCATGCTTTTCTACATAAGCTGATGCCATTTGGTTTGGTTGAATTCTAATTTTTCTTATTAGAAAAGGACTAGTGCACAAATTTTCACCTTTTTGTGTTGTGGACCAGGAAGTGCAGAATGAGGCTATAAGTTTAGGCATGAGTTTATGCAACTGAATTATCTTACACTATTTCAATATCATAAATTTGCAGACACAAGAAAGTCTTACCCCTCCATCTACACTACCAAACTTGATTAGCAGGTGATGTCGATCCAAGAATTGTACCTATTCAAGGGTCATAGATAATAAGTAGTTAAACTTCATGTTAACATGCATATGCAAACTCACATAACATTTCTCACCACACCTTCCACATAATCAAGTCAACGTAATCCTGAAAATGGAAATAGAACTTCTTCTTCAAGCATTGGACCCTCTGATGAAGCAAAGCAATGCAATGAAAGCAATGAGTTTCTATGAATAAAATAAGGACAAGCATTTGCAACAATTTTTAATAGTTTAACCATCTATTAGATCCATCAAACAATTTCAAAACATGCATATATCACCACATTGTTCTTTAGAGGAGGAGGAGCAAAAGAAGAAGAAAAGAAGGAACAACATAGCAAGGTAATAAATGTGACATACAACAAAAAACAGCCGCAGATCCTACACCATAAGAATCTTCTGAAGGCTTCAATAGTTTGAAAGAATGTGACAATGCATCATCAACATCTAAGATGCTGAAAGAAAATAGTTTCCTTGAATTCATTCCTACAGAAAATCTCTTGGAGCAACTATTATGCAGAGAGATTTTCATGCCATTTGACTTTTTTTTGACCTCTTAAATTACAATTTTTTCTAAAAGGTTACCACATAAGCCATGTGACAAGTCGACCCAAATTTTGAATATCATTAAACACGACTCAAGTAGCTCACAAGCTTTATCAAGCTTATATATATACATATGTATTTATTCAAACTCACGTTCAAACTTGAGCTTACTCAAACGTGTTTGAGCTTCTATTTAAGATCAATAATTTTTTATTTGAATATATATAGATAAAAAAATTGAATTGAAAATTTTGAGTTGAGCCAAGCTTGAATGTCATAGCCATCTAATTGAGTGAAGCTTGAGTACAAGACGAGAAAAAAAAAGAAGCTCAAATGAGTCGTGTTGAAAGCCTTGAATATTTTGGCAAGTTGAGCTAAAGCCTGCCACTTAGTTGACTTGAAACAGCTTGATTACACCAGTAATTACAAACTTAATAAAGTTCAAGCAATAACATTCCATAGAAAGGTGTTGAAGCACATTACACATTAAGAAAGAAGACTAGACTTGCTGCTGTTTCAACTTTGCAAACATTTTTTGTGGCTATGAAAATGGCAGCAGTTATTCTGTTAGCAGATGGTTTTCTTTTTAATTCAAAGTTATGTAACCAGTGGGAACATCCACATGTAACTTTTGTAAGTGAAGGAACGAAAGAAGAAAAAATAACTCCTTTTCCTGAAAATCAGAGGCATTGAGATCAAGAGCTTCCCTCTAACAAACCTCATTACAAATTTTCACTAACCCTAGTCAAACAGGAAGGAAGATTAGAAAGCCAGACGCTTTAGTAATATTTTCTCCAAATCATCCTGTAATAAAATCCTTGGTGAGAGAATAAAACAAATACAGTTTTTTACTAAATGTTTTCAAGGCATCAGGAAAAGTTGATAAATACCAATTACGTTAATGCAGTTAAAAAAAAAAAAGAGCCTATGTTACTAAGCATGGAGCATGAACAATATATAATACTTAAACATGATGCGTGTGTATGTCACTGTTCCTCATGTCTATGGGGTATCGAAACTATATTATTAACACATTGCTGCAAAATTCTTTTCTCAAGTTATTTTGTTACAATCATAGCATGTAATATTTATGCTAAAATTAATATTTAACAACAATCAATATTATTAATGCATTTTATTAAAATCATATATATACTATATGTATATGATAATAATATACTAGTCAGATTGTCCTTTTCTGTATTTGAAGTATTAATTTCATTATTTTTAATAAATGAATGTGCCTATTAGCCTAACTAATAAGTTCTTTTTTGCAGACATATTAAAAGATTTTAACAAATTATCTTCCTAAAATTACAAAAATGATATATAAAATATGCATTTATATAGTAATGATCAATGTTAAAACTTAGTATCAAAAACTGAAAGAAAAAATGCCAAAGAAAAAAAAAATCAAAATGGCACTATTATGGATTCTTCAATTCTTAAAGATTTAGAATACTACCTCACAATCCCCCAAGGAAAAATCTAATGGAAGAAAATAGTAGTATTCAAAAAATGAAAAATAATGCCACTACCACATATATAGCTAAATAGTTCGACAAAGAAGAACTAAAAACAAAAATGGAAAACTGCAAATTAAAAGTATAAAAGAAAGCAACCGTGGTTTTATGCCTGTCTTCATTCCATATTCCTCTAAAAATGAAAGAAAGTAACCGTTGCTTGATGCCACTTAGAAAAGAATTGTCTGAAGTTGATTCAATATTATGCGAACAGTTTTCAACATGATTCCAAGCTGGTTGATGCATTTTACTTTTGTCAGGGATTGCCATGCACTGCAATTAATAACTCATCTGTCAATAGCCAATCCCAAGATTGGAAAAGAAAAAAAAAAGGTTTTATAACAGCAAACTGTTAATTAGACAAAGAACACATTTTACAGTAAGCTTTCAAACCATTGAGCTCAAATAAAAGAGTGTCTCATGTTCTTTAAAACATTTGCAATTGAATACAAGTACCCTAAAATGTTTAAGGAATTCAAAAACAACATCAATAGAGTAACATTTTGCAAGTGGATGGGGTGCTATGGAACAATTATAATTTGGATCTTAAAGATGCAAAAAGTGCAAGTTCTTATTCCTTCTCAATGAACTCTTTGCAACTTATCAATGAATATAACTATCTCAGTCTTAGATACAAAGGAGTTGTGTGCACCTCAGCATGAGTGAAGAGAAACTTGGACCTATACTGGATATCACCCGAACTGCCCCATTTTTTTTTTGTTGGATAAGAAATTAACCTCAAACTTCACCACGTAATGAAAAGAAAAAAGAGAATGACAACTTAACCCAATTTTATTGACATTGCTCTTCTTTAAATCTGTTTGTGCTCTTCCATTCTTGTATACTACTAGTTCTTGGCTAGAGGGATGAGATTTGAGTTAGGTCAAATACCTATAAGTAGATTGGCTAGTTTCAAATTTGGCAAAATTCTATAAGTTACCATAAATGTGCTATGGCAATCTCAAGACATATGAAAAGCTTTAAAATAAAAGCCACTTGCCTGAGCACTGGAATTGAGAAAAAGTTCATCATCCTCACGACAAAATGCACCTATAGCACGTACGTGAACAAGATTACCAGATTCTCTGATTTGGAGAATGTGTATTGTTTGAAAACGAAGTGACACGATTGCCAGTAAATCATCATATAAGAAGACACCCATGTTGTGAGCTAGATTAACAAAATCATTGCGAAAGGCCTTCTCATCCAAGATTACTCCATCTTCCAATCTAATTGTACAAAAAAGAGAATGGAAATTGGAACAAGAAGACAAACATTTTACAAATACAATTTCTCAAAAATCATGCACAGCTTATGAAATCAGAATGGATACACACCTTAAAAGATGAAAAGTAATCCTTTCTATGGAAGGGATTCCCTGAATGGCTCCTCCAATTGCAGGTGTATCATGAAATTGTGCAGTGGAAGTAGCAAAAAGACCAAATTGGCTACTCTCGAAATAAAGGAAGAAATCCTTGCATATAACTTCATTGCTGGAAGCAAGTGAAACAGAATACAGTTGGGTGAAGAAGCTGTCAAACCTCTTTGCTCTAGAAGGAAGATGGCAATCTTCTCCTCTGCAGGAATATGATAGCCATTTTGGTCTATAAACAATCAGCTCCTGATGACTTCTGCTGAAACTAATGAGGTACCGGCCATCATCAGTGAATTTGCGGAAGGAATGATCTGGGCACTCAACTTCATATATGGTATAACCGGGGACTAAGTTCTCATAAAATTGCCGAGCACAATGAACCTGTAACCGCGCCACCGCATGATTCAGGGCTGGAATTGAGGCATAGTTGAATAGCTTCAATTAATTCTATACAAACTATTGAATAGAGAAGCGTACATTAGTTATAGCTTCGAGGAAGGCGGTTTTTTTTTTTTTTGGGTTCTGGTTCTGGTTCTCTAATAAGGGTGGATTTGCACACATTTAATATAAGTAGGAAGGAAACAGTGGAAGGTTTGGTAGTGCCACTGCTGCTATTTTGGAAACGGTGAATGCGAAGAGATGAAGAAACAATAATAAATAAAATGAAAATGGAAAGTAAAGAGTTATCAACTAATATGCATAAGGATCAAGTGTTAAATGAGTAGTAGAAAAAGAGTACACTAGTGCCAGGAGGAGGAGTGCAAACTTGACGCTCGAAAATCCTGGATACAATATTGCTGCTGCGTCTAAACATCAGTAATTGGATGTGCAAATTTCAATTAATCCTCCTCCTGAAAACCAACCGAAAGCAATTATGAAACTAATTGAGCAAAAACAAAAAAACAAACACAAGTTACCTACCCAATGAGCATGATGTTTTGCAGGAATTCTTTCTTTTGAATGAACAAAGGTGAATATTACATAAGAGGGTTTCAGAAACCCAACCCTCTACCTATGCGAAATAGCCACTGTTACTATTTATTAACGGTGGAGTTTTGGAAATTGGCAATGGTTGCAGATAGCTACTAACTAACTGGGTTTTTCTACTACAGATGAGATGGATCATCGGGCAGCCAGTGTGGGGTGGAGACTGAGCCAACAAGAAGTCCAGACTGCAGGCACAACCAACCTCAACATTAGATTTAGGTTAATTACTGTTTGCCCCTCTATTTTTCTTATATTATACTACTTGCCGCTAATATTTAAAAATTATACACTATTTACCCATTTTACGCATTTTCATTAAAATTACTATAAAATAACTAAAAAATAATAATTATACCGTCAATGAAATACGAAATATTTAGATATAATTACCATTTTTCTTCTCTACGGTTGCATATATATATTAAATCTGAACTTTAAAATTATTAAGCAAAAAATTTGATAAATATTTATTTTCATATTTGAGTATTTACTTTAAAATTTAATGTGTCAAATTCTTAAAAATTCTAATTTTTATTAAAAATAAAATAAAAATAATTTGTTAGTATTATTTTTTAACTAAACCACTATTATATATATTCTAATACTACTCAAATTCTAAAAGTTTTTATATAATACGTATTTTTTTTTATCTCAAATCACTCAATCATTTTTCTTAAACCATTAGAAATTTAATTTTTAAAAATTTTCATAACTAAAACACTATGATAAATACTCCAATGGTAATTTAATAGTCTCAAAACAAACTCTATTATATTTTAAAATAATGGCAACAAAAATTAAAGAAAATAAAATTAATGTAATATGTTTTATTTTTAATTTATTTAGTTACCTTTTTCTCTTTATAAAAATTATTATTTTAAAATACATATGTTTTATTCAATATAAAATATTTTAATTATACTACATCTAAAATACTACTCTTCTTTTTCAGTAGAAATTATGTCTTTTATTCTAATTAAAACATCCACGATTTATTCAATTAAAAACACAATTTTTTTTTTATTTAACATAAGTAAAAATGTGTAACTTATCAATTAATTTATTTCTCCAATTATTATTATCACTATATATATATATATACTTTTAATAAAAAATTATTAAATAAAATTATTATAATAGATTTCTAAATTTTCATTTTTATATTTAATTAATTTATAATTTTAAGTTTATTAAAATTATTTAATAATTATATTAAAATGTGCATATTATTTAAAGTCCGTGCAATACATGGATTCACTACTAATTATGCTATTTATTCTCAAAATTTTAGCTTTTATTTTACACTATTATACTATTTACTTTTTTTTTTTACGTTTTTACTAAAATGTTAAATAACTATAAACAATCAAAATACCTTTTAACTAAAAAGATGTTTCATTCATGAAATAAAAAATAATAATTTTATAATTATGTTAATTAATATCTGAAGTTTCTTTTTCATCAAAATCTGATCACATTATTTACAAATCAAATGAAATATACAAACAATAATTATAAGAAGTTGGAAAAAATCAATTCGTCACTGTTGTGGATTGGCAAATTTTTCAGCTCTATTTAGTATGAAAAAGCTCATTCACAAGTAAAAATAAGTTTTTAGGCCAAAATTTTGGATGGCCGAAGACCTTTCCATGCTCGATTTAGAAAATACTCTATCCATTTTTTTATATATGATGTTTGAGGGAGTTTTACTTGAATTAAAAAATAATTAATTAGTCTTAAATTTAGGAGAAAAATGAGTTGAGAAACTAAAATACTTTTGATTTTTGAACGACTAAAAATTTGGACGAAATAACTTTGGACTGACAATGATAAGGGTAAAATTGACAAAAATAATTTAAATTTTATTGATTGTATAAAAGCGACAATTAAATTAAATTTTGCATATTCTCTAAAATGTCAGATATAAAGGAACAAAGGGAGTATTAATCAGTAAATAAATGAACTTGAAGCTTAAACTTTAATTAAGGTTACAATGAATAATGATGTTAATATCCTATATTCATATCTAAATTCAAGGCCCAACATTTTAAAAGGGCTTAATACATCCCCAGCCACCTGTATTTGTCATTTTAACACATGTACTTCAAAATTTGCCAGACGAACACCTGAATTTACACATGTACTTTAAAATTTGCCAGATGAACACATGAACTTACCTATTACCTAATTTTTAAACACCTGTCAGCTGTTCTAGCTAAGGAGCTAAGCGTGTGCTTTTTAAACAAGCTGACGAGAACTACACATCGACATACAGGTGGAATTAAAGAAAGTGAACTTTTTTTGTTTCACTGAGTTGTAAAAATCCAAATTCTCCAATTAATGAAAGAACCCTAAAAAATGTGATTTGGATTTGTAAAGTAAAATCACTCAAAATAAAAGCCAAAATTCATTAGTTCATGAAATCCCCCTGAGGCGACAATTAAAAAATTTTCAATTATTTGATGGAGAAAGAAAGTAAATGAAATTTGATGGAGTACATTAGCTCAAAGAAGGAATAGAGATAAAATAAGCAACGTGAGACAAAGTAGCAATAGCTCAAAGAAGGCAAAAAATTCATGGTTCTCATTTGAAGAAAGCATAGTACATTTTAACCTGAAGGTTTTTTTATTGCATGATTTTTTTTTGGTAAAATTGTGAGATAAAGTAGCAGTAGCTACCATTTTAATTGAAAGGGATATTAGTAAAATCGTGATTTTTAGGTAATATGAGGGTTTTTTATTACATGAATAACAACTTTGTTTTTATCATCTGAATAAAGTAAAGGTAAAGGTTTTTGTTGTTTTGCACCACGTTTGTAATGTATTAGAGTAATTTTTGTATTCATTATTTAATTAGAATTATTTATTATATAGAATGGAGAATTTCTCAATTTCTTTCCACCATGGTGGACGTTTTGTTCAAATGGAAAATGGGGTTGTTTATTTAGGTGGTAAAATTTTGCATAGAGATGGACTAGATGCAGATAGACTTGGGTACTTAGACCTAATAGATGAAGTAGAAAAAATGGGTTATAGTGAGGTCAAGCTTTATACATTACAGAGTTGTAGGTTTGTCATTAACTGTGGGATTAAGAGAGATGAATGATAATAGGGCCTTTATGGACCTACTAAAAGGGGTTAGAGAGAGTGATGGAATTGGCCAAGTATATGTGCTGGGTATACAGTTTGGAGGTAGTGGAAATGTGGTCCCATAGGCAAAATGTGACCCAAAAGAGGGAGGAAAAAAACTAGGGCTACAGTAAGTGAAACAAGTAAGGGTATAAATAGTAAGAGAAGTTATAAAGCTGAAAAAGGGGAGGTTGCTATTAAAGAGCAACCGAACAAAGACATAGGAAATGCAGCAGAAAGAGGTAGTTCTGAAGCAGAGGTAGATGGGACAAATCATGAAGGGCAGAAGGTAGTTATTTTGAAGACAGTAATACAGATGGTGGACTTGCTCTATAAGATGATATTTTGAATGCTGAAGATGAGAGGAGTGATGTTAATGAAGAAGTACTAGTTGCAAGGCAAAAGTTAAGAAAACACTGAAGCAAGGGGCCTAGTAAGGAGGTTCCAACTTCAGAAGACCATATTAAACTTGGTGAAGCTGGAAATGATGTTAGTTTCAATGATTGTGATACTTCAAGGCAACAGTATGTAGGAAAAATTGGAGGTGATGAAAAGTACTTTGATAGCGATGATCTGGGTAGTGAATTGAGTAATGGTAAAGAGTGCAATGAAGATGAGTTACCTGAAAGATCACATGCTTGTAGAGTTCAATATGATCCAAGCTGTCAAGTGCCACTTTGGGAAATTAGAATGGTTTTTAAAAATGCAATTCAATTCAAAGAAGTAGCAGTTAGGTATGCTGTTGTGAGAGGAGTGCAACTCAATTTAAGACCTAATGAAGCTTATAGAGTAAGGGCTACATGTAAGGATGAGAAATGTAAATGGCATTTGCTTGGCAGTATAGATGGCAACAGTAACAATTTTATTGTGAAGACTTATAATCCAGTGCACAAATGTTACAGAAAAAATAAAAATAAGCTTTTTACTTCGAAGTTCAATGTCGATCACTTTAAGGAAAAAATACTTTCACAACTAGGCATAAAGTTATGGGAATTGGCTAATTTGTGCAAAAAGTAATTGAGGGTAAGGGTTAGGTTTACATTGTGTTAAAGGGCAAAACTAAGAGTTATGTCACAATTTATGGGTGACTATATTGAGGAATATAGTAAGCTCCAACGGTACGCTGATGAAATTAAAGAATCAAATCCAGGAAGTACTTGCTTTGTGAGGACAGACATAATTAGTAATCCAGGGAAGATATTATTTAATAGGTTTTATGTGTGCTTTCATGCACTAAAATAAGGGTTTATGCAAGGTTGTAGAAAAGTAATTGGCCTTGACAGTGGCTTTTTGAAGGGAATATGCAGAGGGCAGATTTTGGCTAATGTTGGAAGAGCCGGAAATGGGCAAATGTACCCAATTGGGTGGGCAGTAGTGCAAGTTGAAAACAAGGATACATGAAGCTGGTTTTTGAGAGTATTAAGAGATGATCTATAGATGGGTACTGGAGAGGGATTTGTGCTTATGTACGATATGCAAAAAGTAAGTTAACTGACCTTTAATTGCATAAATAATATTCCTTTATGTTCCTTATTTTAATTTTTATACTAAACAATCCTGTATATCCCTTATTTTATTTTTTTGTTCTACATTATATATTATATATGTTCATTAATTTCTTTTTTTATTATCAAAGGGTTTGTTCTTACTTGAAAATTCCCTAGGAGGGGGGAAGGGAAGGGGGGGGGGGGGGTGAATAGAGCTATCGAATAAAAATCAAAACTTAAAAACAAATGAGTAAGAATTAGAAGAATGTCAAGAAGGAAGAATGAAGAACACAAGAATTTAAGGAGTTCGAATTCTCAACAATCCTACGTCTTCACCTAACTTATCCCCAAGTTAGGATTTTTTAATCACCCACAATCTTATTCACAAGATTAAGATTACATAAGAGTTTAAGGCTCACTCTTACAACCTTATAAACAAGTTTCTAGGCTAACTCTAAAACCAAATTCCTACGTGTTTTAATGGCTAAACACTTAAACCAATTCCACTAGCAATATATCTCACTTCCCTTCTAATCTATCCCAAGAATTAGATGAAGATGAAGATCTATTTCTATCACACAACCAACTCTCACAAGAGTTAATCAATACAATGACTATTGATAGAAAGAAAAATGAAGCTTAACAAATGCTTAGAGAGTTTTGATAATCAAAGAGTAATGTAATGTGTTTTTTTTATGACAACTCTAGAGCATGTATTTATAGCTTAAGCTTCAAAATTATAGCTATTAGAGACAATAATTATGTCTCCAACATCTTTTGATCGTCTTGGATTCAATTTAGACTTTTTGTATCTAAAGCGCCGCTCACAGTCGTGAGGGGAGTGTCTGGCTCGTGAGGGGCAAATTTATAGCCATTGTGTTTGAAAAATTATTGAATCTTGTCAGGGCCGATCCTCACGAGCAAGCTCACGATAGTGCGCGACACCAATGAGCGGCTCAGAAAATTAAGCTGTTATAATGGCTTGAAGAGGCATGGCTTGTGAAAATGGTCACGAGTAGGAGGTGCTCGTGAGCGGTAGTCTGGGGCAGAAATATCCATTTAACTTCTTTGAATGAGTCTCCAATGGGTTTTGATATTGAATGGTGCTTGATGAGACATGATCTTGATAATTTGGATATTTCCAAATCAGATTTAGTGAGCTTCCTAAAGGTTTGGTCAATTTAAGAATTGGATCTTCAATTGACTTGAGATTGATATCTTTGAAGCTTGAATAACTAACACACTTAAGATGAAAATATTAGAACTTAAATTTTTTGTTAAAAATAAAAGTAAGGGATTAATTATGCTAAGGCCAACTGTAAGCATCCAATTTTGGGACGACTAGAGTATGGATGCGACAGAGGACCAGATGATGAAAATTACTGTGAAATTGGATTTATTGGATTTGATTTATTGGTCTTAAACTAAATTATAAATTATTTTTAAGAACTATTTTTTATTTTTTTATATATATTTAAAAATAAATTTTCAAAAAAAAAAAAATTAAAAGAATAAAAAAGAGAAAAATTAAAAAAAAGAAAGAGAGATGGATCATTCATTTCATTGCTATTTCCGATCAGAAATAGCATATTTCCAATATTTCCGATCGGAAATAGACTTTTGTCCTTTTTTTTGAATTTTTTTATTTTATTTATTTGTTTATTTGTTATTTATCCATAAATTTTGATTAGATTAGTTTGATAAATATTTTTATTTTGATAAATATTTTTGTTTTATTAGATAAATGTGTGCATAAATTTATTTTTTTAGATAAATAATAAAAATAATTTATTTTATTTTATTTTTATCTTGTAATCAGATTAGGGTTACAGGGTTGTATTTATATATATACGTATTTTTCTTTTCACAGGAGAGAAGGGTTTTATTTTCTTTTCTCTCTATTTTTCTGATTCTTAACCGTCAACCAAAAAACACACCTACTCTTCTTTAATTTTCACATATTTTTTTCAAGTTTTAGTCGGTAATCAGATCCAAATAAATAAAAAATCATAGACAAATGCAACAGAAGCCATAAGCTTTCATCAACAGTGATCCCCTTTTGACTGAATCCATTAAATTAGTTCTTTTTCTGCTCCTTTCTCTTTTTATTTTGTTTGATTATTTTTATTCCATTTAATTTTGATTTGATCTGATTTAATTTTTATTTTTATTTTTTTAGTTACTAATCCTTATTTATTTTTTGTGTTTATGATTATGGATGGGGTGATTTAAATTCACTGTGGAGAACAAAACCTATGAAGATCCATGGAATGACATGGATTACATTTTGTATTTAGTTTTAAGATTTTTTATTCATTTATTTTGTATTTTATTTTTTGGGATTATAATTAATTTTAATTTTTGTTCTTAGTAGATCATTGTAATAGCCCCAATAGTGGGAATAGTGCAATCATGTGAGTGACATGTGTTTTTATTTTAATTAATTGGTTAGTAAATTAGGGTTTCATTTAGTAAATTCAATTAAAATTAATGGTGGCTTTAGATTAATTTTAGGTTGTATGTAATTAAAATTAGAGTTAGAAAAATCACATAACGTTTTTTTTTATTTATTATTTTATTATTTGGGCTAGTTTTTTTTTTATTTGTTTTGGGCCCCAAGCCCACGTGTAGATTTTAACTCACTTAATTAATAGGCTTTAAAATTGATTTTAGATTTAATTAAAAACAAATTAGGCCCATTTAAGTTAATTTAGACTTTAGGCCCATTTTTTTAGTTAAATAAAATTAACTTAGACTTAACTCAGCCCATTAATAAAGCTTTCTTCATAATTTATAGACTTAGGATCATTTCATTTAATTAAAATTAATTAGAATTAAGCCCATTAATTCATTTCTTTTTTCTTTTAAAATTTAACAAACTTAGGCTCATTTTCTTTAAAATTAAAATAAATAGATTTAGGCTCACTAACCATCAAAATGTAGGCCCATCTTTAGTTCCATTTCATTCGTAAATAAAATATGTAGATTTAACTAACTTAAAATTAAAATCAAGGGTAGTTTAGATTTAGGGACATTACGCCTTAAATGCATTTTTTATGTGCTTTTTCATGGATTGGTTGCCTTAGGGTTAGATGGATGTTCAATTAGGGTTTAATGAAATTGCAAGTAATTAGGGAATAAGATAGTAATTAACAAGATAATTCTAAATGAACACAAGACTAAAAGAAGTTGGTATTCCGTATCCAGAACCCCTGGTTGTGGTGCTAGCTTGTATTAGAGAATCGAATTACCACAACTTTCAATTTTTCCCAGTTATTACCTTGGGTGGCAACTCTTCATCTCCACGCCATGTCTTTGTGACAGTGGTTAGTGTGTTCCTTAGAGTCCTGTGCTCAAACAGTGTCGCGACTGCAATAAACTTGGGCGTACGCTAAACCCCGCCGTCTACAGAGGAGCGTTAGGCGAAACAAACAACAAGTGCCATATAGCCTCGGGTGCGTTAGGCAAAGACAAACAACAGGTGCCATTATAGCCTCAGTGGTGTTAGGCAAAGCAAATAACAAGTGCCATATAGCCTCGAGGGCATTAGGCGAAACAAACAATAAGTGCCATATAGCCACGGGGCATTAGGCGAAGACAAACAATAGGTGCCATTATAGCCTCAGGGGCATTAGGCAAAGCAAACAAACAAGTGGCATGTAGCCTCGGGGGCATCAGGTAAAGACAAAACAACAAGTGCCATGTAGCCTTGAAGGTGTCAAGCAAAGACAAACAACACGTGCCATTTAGCCTCGGGGGCATTAGGCAAAAATAAATAACAAATGTCGTATAGCCTTGGAGGCGTCAGGCAAGACAAACAACATGTGTCATGTAGCCTTGGGGGCATCAGGTAAAGATAAACAACATGTGCCATACAGCCTCGGGCGCGTCAGGCGAGATTAAATAATAGACAAAGCATGCATCAGATAAGATCAAACAAAAAAGCACCATATAGCCTCCGGGGCATCAAACAAGAACACACAACAAAATAAGCCATATAGCCACACAGGCGTCAGGCGAAAACAAAAAACAGGTGCCATATAGCCACACAGGCGTCAGATGGGAACAAACAACAAATACCTTATAGCCTCAGAGGCGTCAGGCGGAACAAACAAACAACACTTGCCATTTAGCCTTGGAGGCGTTAGGCAAAACAAACAACATATGCCATTTAGCCTCGGAGGCATCAAGCAGAAAAAACAAACAAACAAACAACACCTGCCATTTAGCCTCGGAGGCATTAGGTAAAATAAACAACACATGCCCTTTAACCTCAGAGGCATCAGGCTGAACAAACAAGCAAACAAACAACACCTGCCATTTAGCCTATGAGGCATTAAGCAAAACAAACAACACATGGCATTTAGCCTTAGAGGCATCAGGCAAAAAAAAACAACACATGTCATATAGCCTCGGAGGCATTAGGCAAGACAAATGACAAACAAACAACACCTGCCATTTAGCCTTGGAGGCATTAGGCAAAACAAACAACACATGCCATTTAGCCTAGGAGACATCAGGCATAACAAATAAACAAACAAACAACACCTGCCATTTAGCCTCAGAGGCATTAGGAAAAATAAATAATACATGTCATTTAACCTCGGAGGCATCAGGCGGAAACAAACAACAAATACCGTATAGCCTCGGAGGAGTCAGGTGGAACAAATAAACAAACAAACGACACCTACCATTTAGCCTCGGAGGCATTAGGCAAAACAAACAACATATGCCATATAGCCGCATAGGCATCGGGCAAAAACAAACAAACAAAAAAACATCCTATATACCGTAGCTAGATTCAAAACTGATGTATGCATGATCATGCTCTTTGAAAGCTTTCAAAAACTGATTTGATAAGTCAAGTTTGTATGCACTGTTTATGAAAGACATGCATCATTCTAATACACCTAAGCATGAACATCTTTTTGCAAAAGTGATTCTGTGCACGGATAAACAAGAAATCTTAAAAAAAACTTAGCCAAATGCCTTTTCTGTTTAAAGTTAATCTTTGGGAACTGTCCCTCATTATGTCAAAGAATTCAGATTCAAAAATTGAGTCTAATTTATCCAAATGGAATAGAAATTAAGACCCCTTCATGATCAAGATAAGATAATGACCACAATGAATGCCCCCATGTTGGTCGTCTTTTAAGAATGCTTTGTTGTCATAAGACGGTTGTGTTTAACCTTCTATGCATAAGAGACTCTACCTGCCCCCAGTTTAAGAATTTGTCAAAAGACTCCGTCACTTTTGAAGTTCAACACATCACATGATCTTGAAGTCTGTCCCCGATTGAGGAATTGATAGACCCTATCATTCTTCCACCATAAAGCAGAATCTTCTGATTTTTTGAACTATTCTTCTCAGAATGAAAACACAGCCGATTTCATTTTATATTCCCTCTTTTGCCTAGGCCGCCTCCTTTTTGGGAGTTTTTTTATCCTAGCTGGGTCTTTCATTTTTTTCCCTCTTTTGCCTAGATCGCTCCCTTTCTGGGAGTTTTTGAGCCTAGCTGGGTGGTTGCAAATTCACGTTGATGCTGGTCCACTGTTTTGTTCATATTGCCACTTCGTCTGCTGATCACCCAAAAATCTTGCTGCTGATTGTCGGGTTTTAATACCACTCATGTTGTTGATTGCTGTGAAACTTGTAGGAGTCCATGTCTGACACTTCACGTGCTAACATGTGTTGATCATGCCCATTTTAAATGATTACTCTTTCATTATAACCATGCATGCTATATTATGCTTGTTATTGATTAGCCCTTTATGGGTTTTCTAACCAACCATTTTTCATCTCACATTAGGTAGACATTTTGGATTAGGATTTTGGGATTAGTACCATCGGTAATAATTTATGAAGATGTTCATTGAAAGATAATTTTCAAAAAGGGGCACACAAGATTGAATTTTCAAATATAGGGTCGAAAAGAAAAGCTTTTCTTTTTCTTCTTTTCCTTAATTTCACCTTATTCCCTTTTATTTCTTCTTTTTCTTTTTTTTTTCTTTTTCTTCTTCTTTTATTCTATATACTATTTTTTTTTTACTGTTTTTTCTGCATTTTGTTTTCGGTGAACAAGGTGAACTCATTTTGGGAGAACCTGAAATTGAAAGTGCTCGAAGGGAAATTGAAAGTCAATTCTGAGATTTTATCCTTTCGATTTTTTTCTCTTTTTTTTAATCTCTCTCTTATTCAAGCATAAGATAGCATGCACAATTATAGGAAATTTATAATCATGTAAATCAAGCAATTAAACGTCTATTAGCATAAAGAAAAAACTGTTGCAGCAAAATATTGCTCAAAATCATTACAACCACAACTAACATTGACTATTCATGAATGCTCTCATTCAAGTTAGCTTCAACTTGTACTCCAAATCAATATAGCTCCTTGAAGTCCTTTATGCCTATGTCCTTCAGTTTATTTGCCAGAGGTGGAATGCATACTTCTATGGCTATGATCAGCTGGTCTAATTCTGCAGGTCTATGCTTTATCTGGGCCAACTTTTCTCTCCACCTAGTTGGAAAGTCTGTGAAAGGTACCTCTGATCCTTATGTCGTATTCAGCCTATACTGCTTGATGAAGGTTGAATACATCTCTTTCCAGTCTTGTTGAACATGCACATCCAGAGTGTAGTACTAATTGATAGCAGCTCCTTCTAAGCATAATGGAAACTATTTGACAATCTGAGCTTTAGTCAACCCAGTGGCCTTCATGTAAGTGACATACTGCTTTAGATGCAAGTGAGGGTCATCAGTGCCAGAGTATTTCTTCATACTTGGGAATTTGTATTTCGAGGGCAACTATTCTTTCTCCTCTAAATCTAGATCCAAGTCGTTAGAGTTAGGATTGAGCCCATGTTTCTTTAGTGTAGACTGCAGTTGATTCATCTACTTTGTCATGTCCTTCATCCACTCGGACTCAGTTGGATCTACTGATGCTTTCAATTTTTCTTTGAATGGAACACCAATAAACAGTTCTAATTTTAGAGTCCTCTCTATCCACATGCATCTTTCCCATCATCTCAGTGAACATATCCCTAACCATTTATCGCATTTCATCCTCGATCTCTTTCAATAATTCTTTCTTGAAAGATTCAAAATCAAAATCAGAGGGTGGTCCCACCATTCTGCTCCTTTGTAAATTGGCCTCAATTATTTGATTGGATCCTTGATATCAGTGGGCCAAATTCCTTTGATCTGCTTCCAAACAAGAAGAGGCTCATAACTAAGAAAAATGCACCTTTTCTTTCTTTTTTTTTCATTTTCATTTTTTGTGATTTTTTATTTTTTGTGAAAGAAATTGCAATGAATGTCATGTATGCATGAAATGCAGACTCACTTTAACAAAGAAAGAAAAGAACATATACTTTATTTACACATAACATATAGTAAAAAAGACAAAGCTCTTCAATCGATAACTCCACCCTTATTTTTCCCACATGCGTGTTCAATGGTAAGTTCCTTATCCTAGGATTGTTAGCCTGGTTTTGATTATCAATAGGGGATAACAAAACAGACGGATGTAACAAATCTCTCAAGACAAGGCAGACAAGTAGCAATTCTTTGGAATAAAACCAAAGTCTATATTAACAGGCCATAGTGAGCATGAAAGGCCCAACTTTGGCATAGTCCATCCTTAATGGGCTTAGGCTTTATTATAAGGATTGTTATATGGCATAAAACACATAGTTGGAAAAATCTTAATGGAAGTTGCTAGGTCATTACGTGAGCTGAGTCAAAGGTAAAAAGCTTTGGCTCCCACCGCTATATACATATATTTATGTCTCCCCACTCAATGTGCGATGTAGAGAGTATGTGTCATGAGTGACAATAACCAAATATTCCACCACCAGGTTTTGAGTGAAATGTAGGCAGCAGAATAATGATTATTATCGAGCTAATTGGGACTATTGTGCACAATGTATGGGAATGTGTAGTGAATGCATTAAAATGTAAAGGAAATAAAGAAATAATCAAAGATGGTAAATTAAAAAATACTAGAATCAGTTTCTCTATCCCTAGTGGAGTCACCATTGTAGGCGGCGGGATTTAGCGCGTGCCCAAGTGTTGGCTACCATGACACTGTGTGGGCTCAAGGCCCACTAGGAAATACAAAATAGGTCTTAAGCCTAAACGGAGATGGAGTCGCCACCCGGGTAAAAACCGGGACACACTTATACAGCAACTGGATTCCATGGAGGTTCCTAGAAGCCGTCATCAGAGAACGGGTTCAAAAATTGGATATGGACGTTTGAATGCCCACCTGACCTTATGGCCAGCCTTTGTTTGTGTTTCGTGTTTTATTACCCTTAATTATTCAATTGTTTCTTTATTAACATGCAAATCATAATTGATTTCAATCAATTGTCAAATTTTACATCAATGTCCAAGTTTGCATATTAATCTCATTTCATACATTTAAGTCCCAACAATCATCGAAAATAATAATTTAGAACCATTCATTCCAAATAAATGGGGAAAGGATTAAGGATTACAATACTTTACTTTAAATAGGAGAGAAATAAATAGAAAATACAAAAATAAACCCTAATATACAAATAATATGTGGAAAATAAACCAGAAATATACTGAAAATAAACTATCACAAAACCTCTCAAGAACTAATTAAGGGGATTAATCTCCTATAAATGGAGAATCAGTCCAGATTCCTACAATAAACAAAATCAATCTCCCAAAATACAAACAAGATTCTACAAAATAAATCATGAGGTCAGTTCATTAAACAAGTTAGATAAGAATGAAAATAGACAAATGTCTCAACATTAATCTAATTGAAAGAAAATATAATCATGCATAGTGTATTAGAAGTATAAAGAACATGGATATTTAGAGAAATTAGGCAAAAATCACACAAGAACACTTAAGGCAAGGCTGCATCACCCTGTCAAAGTGGTGATCACCACTTGAAGAGGGGTGATCGCCTCTTGACCAAGAGACTATCGCCTCTCAGCCAGATTCTACTGCACTATCACATTTGCTTAACTTTTACATAAAGCAAGACAATCACAAACAAGTAGCTAAGATCCTATGCAATTGCTAAGTATTCTCATATCATCATGCTATCAAGATAATGCAAAATACAATATAATCAATAACCTAGAGAACAATAAGTGAAGAGAAAATCAACTATATATAAATCAAGAACTTGAAGATTAAAAATGGAGGTTCTCACTGATTTAATCAAGCTTGATATCCCTAACTTGGCCCTCAGAAGCTAATTGTGGATTAAAACTTCCTTCGAATGCAAGGGTTCCTACTTCTCTTTCAAGAACAAGTCTTTTCCTAGCACAAAGCACCTCCTTCTTTAAAAACCTTTCTCCTCTCCTTCTTCTCTGTAGTTTCGGCTCTCTTCCTTGCTACGCCCTTCTTGAAAATTGCTGATCTTATTTTTCTTCTCCCCTTCTTCTCCTTTTTAAGCTCCCAAGACACCACCCACCACCCTACTCTCTTTTCCATCATCACCTTTCCCCTAGCCTCCCTCTTTTCTCTCAAAAAACTCTTTTCCCATGCAAGGTCAGGTGGGGCCACCCTTTTATTGTAATTGCCATGCTGCATTTAATGCAGCTGTAGGTGGGTAGTCGAAGAGACGATCACCTCTTCGAGGAGGCGATTGACTGTTGACCTTCCTATCCAAGAGGCAATCGCCTCGGGCTGGGCTTGGATGTTGGGCTATGGGCTTGGTCTTAGTTCTGGATTCTAAAATGGTTTTAGGCCTTATTCAAGAAGGATTTTCAGACTTCACTTGCATTTAAACTTCGAGCTTTCATCATCGGGCTTCCGTTGTGGACCGATCAAACTGAACAACCACAATTCGTCCCCTATCACCGGCCAACGGAACCGAGTGTCCACAGTGCTCATATAAATAAATTTACTTGAATGGAAAACTTAAAATGCTACTTAATTTGTAAGTAACTCTTTTACAATGACATGTAAATAAATTTAGTTATATTATTTTATAATTTAGTAATTTAATAAATATTTTGAAATAAATGAAATGTTTTATTCTAAAGTGAGAACAAAAAAAGTTTTTAGAATGAATTTTCTACTAAAATTTAACACAAAATTTTTAATTGTATAATAGTAATCCTATATTTTTATTAAAAAATTATTATAAAAATAATTATTCTCAAGTCCATATGTTATTTTATATTGATACTGATAAGTTGAGAAGTGTAAAATATCATTCATTGTTGGGTCTGTCTGTACGTGCCATTCTACATCAATATTTGTAAGAAAATAATGATATTAGCTATTGTTTGCTCATGAACATATCAGAAGTTGCATGAATGAAGTCCATATATCATATTACAAATATATTGATAATTAAAAAGCATGAGCAGTATTTCTTTACTAAGTAGATTTGCTAGGTGTCATTCTATTTTAATATTAACGACAAATAAATATCATGAGTTATTGTCTGTTCATGGATTTATCCAAAAGAATATGAAGATTTTCCCACATAGGATGATGGGCATGCACTAAACCGCGGATTATATATAAAGACATTGTAAGTTAAAGTTATACTTACATTTCAAGTAGGAAAAAAAGTGTTGTTTATTTTATTTGCTTTACTCCTCTTAACTTGTGAGTTTTGACATTATACATAGTATTTTCAATTTCAAGTTCTGGGAGAAGATCTAAGGTGCGTAAATTTTTATTTTTTTTAATATAGTTATTGCATAAAATTTTGATGACATTTTATTTTATAGTAGATGATAACATGATATTTAATATTTTATAATGCTATATATTTAAAAATATTTAATTTTTGTTAATATTTTGTATATTGTACAGATGTGATGCTCATAACATTGTGCTACAAATTGATCTTTTTTTCATAATGTTAAAAATTTAGGACTACCAGCTCCTATGTATGATTATGAACTAGATGATAAATATATTGTTTCGATGATTAAATTAGATTTGACAAATATATCGAAGTTGAGTCATATTACATATATGACATCTTCAATTACAAATGGTATAGTAGAATTAGATGAATCACTCGCGCGTTGAGCTATATGGATGTTGCAATATGTATTAAATTTTGAGATCATAGACATAAATTATTATAATTTAGTTCAGAATCAAGTTCTTTGTACATAATTAGATTAAAAAAACTAAAAAATTAGGATATAATTTGTGTGAAATTTATTTAGAATACAAAAATTTAAATGTTGTATGGTACATATAAGAAAACGCTATAGTACCTTCACGAATTATCATATAAAACAATTAAAATATTTAAAATAATAGTAAGTTATTATGAAAATATATGTGTAAATTTGCATACATATGTATTAAGGACATTCATGTTATCATATAAATAAGTTAAAAAAGTTATAACGAAAATGTATGATTATTGTAAATAACTATTTTTAGTAATGAAAATCTATTTATTTTACATGTTATCTTATGATTAAATTATTCACTAATTTTGTTAATATGTTGACCAATATATTATTAACAGGTCCATAAAAGAATTTCATGAGTTTTTCAAATAAATCTTGTTATAGGGGTATGTATATACAATATTAATATTTATATTTATTAGGTTTCTATGATTTTTTTATTTCAATTAAAGATCATTTATGAATGAATTAAAAATTTTAAAAAAAATATGAGCACATTAATTTTTAATACCTATAAAATTTATATAAAAAGAAAAATATAGAAGACCCAACTAGGTTCAAAAACTCAAAGGAGCGGCCTAGGCAAAAGAGTGAATATAAAATAAAATTGGTTGCACTTTCATTTTTAGAGGAACAATTTGAGAGATCACAAGATTTCATTTCACGGTGCATTGATTATATGAGCTGCAAGAGTGAAAAAGTCAATAAATTCATAACCTAGGGGGCAAATAGAGTGTCTCCACACTAAACATCAAGCACAACCATCCTATGATAGCAAAGCATTCTTAGAAGGTGACCAAGCTGGGGGGCATTTGTTGTTTTCATTATCTAATTTGATCATGAGGGGCTCTCAATTTCTGTTCTATTGGATAATAACTAAAAAGGGCCCTGGGGTGGGGGGGAGGAGTGAAGAGGGCCAATTAAAGATTAAAAGAAGATTAAAGATTTTTTTAAGAGCTAGAGGATAATTTAAGTAAAGTGAGAGAGGAACTCATAACCTCAAAAATTTAGGGAGTTCGATTCGTAAATGAATCTACGTCTGCACCTAACTTATCCTCAAGTTAGGATTTTCAACACCCACACCAATCTTATTCACCAAGATTGAGTTTACAAGAGTTTTAAGGATCAACTCTAACCTTTATAACACAAAGAGCTTTTCTAGACTAAGCTCTAACCCAACAATGATTTTAAGTATTTTTTAGGCTTACACTTGAACCTAATACACTAGCATTAACTCCTCACTTCCCTTTTTCAACCCAAGAAAGAAGATGAAGAAGAGAGCTAACCTAGTACACAACTAACACTCAATTATAATTGAGAATTTTAAGAGTAGACAAAATTCTTCAAAGAATTTAATAGCTTAACCAACTTTTCTAACTTCTTAAATGAATTGGAGAGTGAAAAAATGGTTGTTGAAAGTCATTAATTTCATCCCTCAACCTCTTTCTCCTTCAATAAATGCAAATTCAGCTTTTGTAGGATTTTAGATGCTCTGGATTGTGAGCGTTGAAAAATATGACCATTGCTTACAAAATTTGATCGTTGAAGACACTCACTATCGAGTCAAGATTATGAGGATAAGCTTAGGATCATGAGAGTACCCTTAGGATCGTGAGCGTAGGTTGGTCTCATAAGAACTTGGTCGTTTTGCTCCGAACACACTCTTTTGCACTTGGTTCATTTCTTATGCTTTAGAGGGGTCTTTGAATTCATTTCTTATGCTTTAGAGGGGTCTTTGAAGACTTCAAATGTCCTCAAACATGTTCCAAAGCTCGGTCAATTAACTTTACTTCCATTGAGTGTAATTGTATACTTATGCTTATAATCATACTTAAATAAAGAGCATTAGTGGTCCAGAAATGTTTGTTAAAGTCAAAATAAGGATGGATTAACATTTGATCATGCAAATGTTTAATAATATTGGTCTTAATGATAACCTTTGATAGACTCAACTTTTGAATTCTGATTCTTTAATAGAAGGAAAACCAATTCTTAAAGATTAGCTCGAAACAGAAAAGGCACTTAGCTAGTTGATGCATATAAATTCATTCTAGATTTTTTATTTTTTGACTTTTAGTTCATGCATACATTGAATCATTTTGCAAAAGTTATTTTCAAACCTTATATTTAGGTGCATTAGAATAATGCTTGTCTTCCATAAATATTGCACATGGCTTGTGTTGTCAAATCACTTTTAAAAAGCTTTTAAAGATCACGATCATGCATATATCAGTTTTGAATTCTTTATGGATGTGTCTTTCTCAGAGTGAGCTAACTCTAGTGCATAGAATGCATACTAGCTACAAATACATTGCCTAGCACCCTAGAGGCTATACGACAAATTTTAGTTACATTTGCCTAATGCCCTATAAGCTATATGACACTTTTTAGTTGACCCTGTCTAACACCCCAAAGGCTATACGACATTTAGTGATCTTGTCTTACGCCTCATAGGCTATATGACCCACTTTTTAGTTGGCCATGTATAACACCCCCATAGGCTATATGACATTTAATTGACCTTTCCTAATGCCCTAGAGGCTATACGGTGCATGTTTAGTTAATCTCGCCTAATATCCCAGAGGCTATATGGTGCATTCTTAGTTAACCTTATCTGACACCGAAAATGGCTATAAGACTTCTATCATTACTGACATCTTAAAACTAACAACATGAATCTATATGTTTGAATGAAATTCCTTAATTTTAGACCTCTCAAGTTATGCCTCGAGGACAACGGACAAAACATGCTCAAATCTCTTGATTGGTACGTGAGGGTTGACAATACGAGACCATTTATCTTTTGATTTTGGACATCAAGGTTGACATAAGTAAATCAGAAGGTCCTCTCGGAGAGCTGACTACGAGGATGACAATAGAAGCCCTAACAAACAATCTCTAATCTCTTGGTTTGTACATTTAGGTTGATGGTATGAGACCATTTATCTCTTGATTTTGGACATTAAGGTTGACAAAAATAAATCAAAAGGCCCTTTAGATAGCTTACTACAGGGATGACAGATAGAAGCCTTAACAAACAATCTTTAACCTCTTAGTTTGTACATTTAGGTTGACGGCACGAGACTATTTTCTTGATTTAAACATCAAGGTTGACAAGACTAACTTCATAATTTTCTCAGACATCTGGCTCCGAAAACTAGTTTCACATGCTTTTAGCTGTTTGCATTTTTGCTTTTTTCATAAATCTTATTTCATTGCTTACATTTCATTTTTTTAAAAGCAGAGGTAAATTATTGACACATGGCTTAGCCTAGCCTAAGAGCGAAGGCCCAATAATAAAAATCCAAACAAAATAAGCCTAATGGTGTAAAGCACAGCCTCCTTTACCTTAACGGGCCAATGGCCCAAAAAAAATCTTTTGATGAGTCACTAAAGTTGTAGCCTTAGTATTAAGACAACACCTTAGCAGCCCTTATAGAAAAAATAACTTAGCAATGCTAAGTTATTTTTTCTATAACGGCAAAAACCATATTCTGACTCAATTTTCTCCATGTTTTCGCACAAAAAGTTGTTGCTAAGGTGGAGAACAATGGGGAGAGATGGTGGGAGGTAGTTTTTTAAGGTAGAGAATAAAAGAAAAAGAATCATAGAGAAGAAGGCGGTTTTCGGGTCAAAAAATGGGAATGCAAACAAAAAATAAAAAGAATGTGAAAAAGGTAGGGAAAGAGCTTAAAATAGAGAGAAAAGATGGCAGAAAAAAAAAGAATAGAGAAAACATAAACAAAAAAGTGAGCTAAAGTGTGATAGAGTAGATAGTCATTGAGAGAAGGAAACAATAATAAGAAGAAGGAAGGGGAATAAAAGCTAAGTTCTAAACTCAACAAAGGAGAAAGTTTACTAGCTTTACACCTTTTGGAGCTTGTTACATCCATACAGAGATCTTCTGAGGGCCACGACAGGGCACTAAAGCTAGTGTTATAAACAGTAAATTTTTTGTGTTTTCTAGCATTTCTTGATATTTTAACTTATGATTTTTATCAATGAAAATTATGTGATTTTATTGAGTTAATTTAGGTGTGATTGGTTCTTTATTTGTTTTCATATATTCTTCAAGTGTTGTTTTCTGTATTGAATTCGAGGTACTAAGGCGATGCCTTTTGGGGTGCCACCTTAAATGTGTTATGACAATGGTTAGTTCACCTTAATGTGAATAAGGCGACGCCTCATCATAGAGGTGCTGCCTTTGCACTTGACTGTCAGATTATTTGTTTTGGATTTTTTACATCATGCTTTTAATTGTTTTTTTTTTTTTTGGTACATATTGAATATGTTGCATAAATATGTTTAATTAAATTTTATAATTGCATGCGTTTTTAAAAAAAAAGGAAATAGAATTCATTACCTGATATCAAACTGAAGTACATAACACAAGAAGTCAGGTGGGCTATCCCAAAAAATATTGCCTGACTGAGAAAGAGCTGCTTTTGCACATTGATGAGCAGCCATATTTGCTGTTCTGCGGATAAAACGTAAACAAATATCTGAAAAACAACTGAGTAATGAACGACAATCATTGATAATTAATCCCATAGGGGAGAGATCTTCAGATATATTGAAATGTTGCAAGACCTGGGCTGCATCACTTTCCAGCACAACCTTATCAAAACCTTGAACCTTCGCCTAACTTAAAGCTTCGCGAATACCTATGGCTTCTGCTTCACGAGGGAGGGCGGCACCTTCAACATTACACAGTCTGGCAGCAACAAATTCACCCAAGGAATTGCGCACAACGCAACCCAATCCAATCTTGTTGCTACTAGAGTTGATTGCAGCGTCAACATTAATTATCAGGAAACTAGTTCTAGGCTTACTCCACTTAATATCACCACCAGCGTCGGTACTAGTTCTTCCATACACATCAGATAGTTTAGCTTGATCATATTGAGCTAACATATGACCAGCCGAATATACAAGACAATGAGGTTCCATTGTTGAGTTTCTCCAAACAACGCTATTCCGATGATACCATAGAAGCCAAGTAACCATGGAAAAAATTCTGATGCTCTCTTTCTGCCATGAATAAAAAAACTAAAAGAAAACACTCTAAAATAGATGAAGGCCAAACATCAAGTTACCATTTCTCATTAAATACCAACATTTGGACGCAAACTGGCATTGAAAGAGGATGTGAAATAAAGATTCTGAGTTTCCAGAACACACCGGACAGGTATAATCACAGAGTATACCTCTGCTATTAAGGACGGGTAGGGAGTGTATTAAGCAAACAGCGCCACAAGAAATTCCTGACCTTGAATGGAACTTCCAATTTCCATATTTTTAACAAAATTCTATTGTATCCTTGAAATTCTTCACCCTGAACAATTTTGTAGCAGCTTTTAACAGAAAATTTTCCATCTGCAGTATACTCCCAATACCAAGAGTCCTCTGCTTGATGCAAACTGATTGGAACACGCAGAATTCTCTGAATATTTAGTTAATAATTATTGTTTAAGTTTTAATTAAGTTAATAGATTGAATTTCTTTTCTTAAATTTCAAACTTTTAGGTTCATTAAAATTTGATGTTTCATTCAGTCTAATAGAATTTAACCATGCATTTAGATTTAATTTTATTTAATGTTTCAGGTAATTTTAAATTACTTCTTTATGAACTAACATTGTCTTTTCCTTGTAGGTTATTTTAATTGGTTTAACTTGAATTCATTTCTTATGTTAAGCAGGGATTATTATTGGTTTTAAATTTATAGTTTATTTTATTTGTTTTTTCTTGTGTGCTAAAAGGTTATAATCTTTTCTTTTCTCTCTATTTTTTTGTGTGCGCATTTATTTTTATTTATTTATTCATTTTGTTAATGTGGATGGATGTACATAATGCATGATAGATGTTGTGAATCATAACAAAGTTGCATGAAAAAATGGCTTAATTAACAACTTGGATCTAATTGTAAAATTTGAGAATTATTTGAAGGAAATTGCAATTTACATGTAAATAAAAAAAATAATTAAATAATTAAAAGTAATAAAATACAACATACAAACAAAGGCTACCCGTAAGATTAAGTGTGCATTCCAAAAGCTCATACCCAGTTCGGAACTCAATGTCTGAGGACGACTATTGGGGCCTTCCGTGGGATCAAATTGCTATAAAGTGCGTCTTGAGTCTCATTCCGGTGGTGACTCTCATCTTTAATTTGGTCTTAAAGTCTAAATTTTATTTTCTAGTGGGTCTTAAACCCATATAGTGTTGTGGTTGCCAAACATTTAAGTGCACGCCAAATATTTAAGTGCATGCTAAATCCCACCTACAATACGTTTTTTTTTTATCTCGGATCACTCTATTATTTTCAAATACTGTTGTTACAATAGCAACATTATCAAATATATTTGATATTATAAATATAATTATATTATATCATAAATATAATTTATTAAATCTATTTTGTTACAGTATTGTAAGATGATAGTTTTAAAGTAATTTTATTTTTATATTAAATAAATTATTTTTGCTCCACGCACATCTCTTAATTCATCTCCTAAAAAAGGGCTGCTGCTCCTGTATTTACCCTCTCCCCACCACTGCCACTGCCACTGCCACCGCTAATTTCTCTTTATCAGACACTTAACCTCACTTGTAAAGCACTCGTCTTTTGTTTCTCTAACCCATCTTTTCTTTGCCAAAATCAAGAAGAAGAACCAAGAAATTAATAAACAAAATGTTTAGAGTTAATATCTTGCACCATATTGATATTGTTATCTGGGTGCTAATGATTTCAGTTGATAAATAGTGGGCACCGAAGATTTATCAATATATTATATAATAATTTATAAATGTAATATAATATATAAATACACAAAAATTTATAAATATATTTATAAATACTATAATATTATAGTATATTTATAAATATAATATATATATATATTTCCAAATACTGGTACAATATATTGTACCAATATCAAATAATTTTCCATTTTGTTACATTATGTAGTAGTGTTGTTAATTACATTTATAATTGTTGGACATAAATATTTTTAAAAGGAGCCCATGAAGAACTGTAAATCCAAGCCTTAATTAATTGATCACTTATGGAAAGAAGGAAGTTGAGGAAAAGTAGCTTTCTAATTGAGAATGTAATTTATTGTGATTGGAAAGCAAAGCAGTTGGCAAGAAGGAAAATAACGAATAAAAGAATCCATCCCGCAGATCAATAAGGGATACAGACAATTACTCATTATCAACAACATAGACAATTTTTTACAAAAAGTACAGAACTTCAACAACAACAACAACAGTTTCTCAGCTTTTCTTTTTTACTTTGATTTTCATTTAAATGTTCTTGTTCTTGTTCTTGTTCAGACAAATTCTCATTTAAGAATTAATTTCCTGTTATTTTCAATGGGGTCTTTAACTTTCTTTTTCTGCTTTCAAGTTCCTAAACATTTTTAATTTTATTTTCTTTACTTCTAAGCATTTTTAGTATTAAATGTAATTAATTTCTTACAATTACGTTAAGAACCCAATAATTTTTAGGTCCTTTAGTTTATCAACAATTGTCTGTTTAGAATTTAAAAACCTAAGGTTGGTGTACCTCACACATCTGACATGCTCACACGATCACTAAAAAGGGGCCAGAGACAAACAATAATATAATTGAGAGTAACAATATGATAATTTATTTGATAAATTATTTTGGAGTCTATTTTTTCTGTTACAATTAAAATTAATTTATCTGATAAATTATTTTAAAGTTTATCTTTAAAAATATCCAATTAAATAGAAGATTGATTTTATATACAATACTATGTGTTCATTTATACTAATAAATAAATAAATATATATATATATATATATATATATATCACCAATTCTTAAATTTTTACTAGATTATATGTGATTCTAATAGTGTAAATAAAAAAGATATAAAATAATTTTTTTTTCTGTTTTTCTATCTATATTTGCAAATTCAAACTTGAAAATCCCAACTAATTAAGTTACTTTGACCGATGTTAATTTTTAGATGTAGAAACTATTATTGCTACGTGTTTGTGTCTTTTAGATGTTATCAAGGAGTTGCCAAAACTCAATAATGGAAGTATAGAGGTGTATTTTTAATTATTGAATGAACTATTGAAGGCTATAAAGAGTTTTTAATACATTTTTTACTTTTACATGGTATGTATTCTATTTTTTATTTATTAATTTTATTATATTATGTATATCATATTATATAAATGATTTTAAAAACTAATTTTTTTGTAGTGAATAAATTAATTGACAACTTTTCATTTACATTTTTTAAAATAATTTAACTCTTATAATTATTTAAATTATAAAACTAACAAATATTTTTATTTATATATTTTGTAATTTAAAATTTATTATATTTATTTAATTTCAATACTCTATGAATTTTCATAATTTTTTTATATTAAAGGTGGTATCTCAATATGTCATTAATATCTTATATTTACAAGATATCATGTAACTGGACACATATTTTTTAAAATTAAATAATTTTATTTTTAAAAATCACCTAATAATTTATAAAATATATTTTATTAATATTATTTATTTAATTAATTTAAATTATTTTATTTTATTGAAAATTTAAAATAATTAAATAAGATATATATCAATTTAATGTCCACGTGATGACTAGTTTTATATTATATATATTAGTAAATAACCACATGTTTCTCACGTGAACAAAAATCTTTTTAAACTCATGATAGTAAATAAACTATTAAACATATATTTTGATTTTATTATTATTATTATTAAATAAAAGTTTTAAAAACAATAAAAGTATTATTTATTTATATAATAATTTGATATTAATTTAATATATTTATAATTTATTGCAAATTTGATAAATTTTTTATTTAAATAATTATATGATATTCCTTAAATAATTTGTATAATTAAAATTTTTCTTAACTCTATAACTGATTTTACATAAAAATTATTATGGTCATAATTAACCATAATAAAATATTATTAATTATTTTCTTAATAAAAAATTAAAAGTAATAAAAGTTATATTTTTATATAACAATTAAATATTAAAACCTCATTAAACACATAATTTATTACAATTTTATTAAATTTTTTTTTTGAGTTTCTTCAATATTTTTAATATAAATACTTTTATTTACTCAAAAAGTAATTTAATGTAATTTTTTTATTTTAACTAATAAGTAAACGATAAAAATTAATTAATTTAATTTTTATTATTTTTATTAAATTTGACACAAATATTTAGGAAAAATAATTATATTATTTTTCTTACAGTTTTAAAATATCATTAGATATACAAGATAAATAAAAATTTTAATAATTTAATTATAATTATTTACTTAATAATTTTAATTTAATAAATATTTAAAAATAATAAAAGTATCATTTTGTTTATATGTGAATCTAATTATTCAATCTTGATAATGTTACATTATAACATAGTAATTTATTACAATTTGAACGAATTTAAAAAATTTTTATATAATAATTTAAATATTACTGTCTCATTAAACACATAATTTATTACAATTTTACTAAATTTTTTATCTGAGTTTCTTTAATATTTTTAATATTAATACTTTTATTTACTCAAAAAGTAATTAATGTAATTTTTTTTATTTCAACCAAAAAGTAAATGATAAAGATTAATAAATTTAATTTTGACTATTTTTATTAAATTTGATAAAAATATCTAAAAAAGATAATTATATTTTTTTTACAGAAATATTACTGTCGAACAAATTATAAGTTCTACTTTTTAAAATATGATTAAAGATACAAGATAAATAAAAATTTTAATTAATTTAATTATAATTATTTACTATAACATATTAATTTATTACAATTTGAATGAATTTTATATTTGAACAATCGTACAACACTCTTTTAATTTTTTAAATAATAATCTAATTTTACATAGACACTAGAGTCATCATATATTAATTTATTACATCCTTTATAAAATCTATTTAAACACAACAATCTTTCATAATTAATTATTTCTATGATTTTTATAATTTTGATTTTAATTATTTAATTATTAATTTAATATAATAAGACTTATGAAATTATGTTATCTAATTTGATTTATATTGGATACAATATAAGTAGACCTAAATAAAATAGAAAAAAAATATATTTTTAACAAAATTACTATAAAATTTTAATTAATTTAATTTATCTAATTAAAATAAAAATATTTTTTAATTAAATTAAAATTATATATTAATTAATTTAATTTTATTAGAAATAAAATAAAAATTAATCTAATTAAAATAAAAAATATAATTTCAATTAAATTAAAATTTCATTTTAATTAATTTATTATTTAATTTTTACTAATAAATAATTAAATTATTTAATTTTTATATAATAATAAATAATTTTTTTTTACTTATCTCCTCTCTTGGTATATATATATATATATATATAATTACTTTGTTTTTTACAAAATAAATCTTACTCTATTTATTAATAAATAATTCAGTGCACTCTCGTCTCATCCAATTGTGATAAGAACAATTCTCCTTTGCTTCGATCCGACGCTCTCTCCCTCACCGTAACGGCGGGGGTTCCCACCACCGTCAAGTGTCTCTGCTTCAATCTCCAACCGTTGATCACCCTGCTCATCTCTCCTCCACCACCGCCGCAATCGCAGCCGCACCCACGACGATCATCACCGTGTCTCAGCCAAACGGAAATTGGACGATTACGCCCCGAACTTTGAGGACTTAAATTTGAACGACCTAGTCTCCGTCGGAATGGTCCAGTTTTTTATCAAAATGATTTCTGACGGTAATCATATTGTTATTCGTGCCAATTCAGACGATACAGTGGAATCAATTCACGAGCGGATTAAGTTAATCACTGGAATTCCAGTTGTGGAACAGAGGTTAATTTATAAAGGGAAGCAACTCCAGTGGGAGCAGTCCCTTGCTGAGTGTTCAATTCAAAATGATGCCGGTCTTCATTTACTTGGAAGGATGAGAAGTACAAAGCATCCCCAGACTTGCCAGCTAATTGATGATATGGTTTCATTTATCTCTGGGCTTTGTAAAGCTGGATTTCCTTGTTATCCTTATGCATCAAGACACATCAAAAGTCTGATGAATGAGTTCTTTAGTTTAACACCCAAAGATGATAACAACTCGGCAATTGATCATCTTCAGATTTTTATGCTGTCTTCTGCCCCAGCTGCTTTGGTTATGCTTTACGTTTCCAATAGTGAAGGTAACAAGGAATGTGCTGAGAGTTCAATTAAACATTTTTTGAATTCATGCAGGAGTTCGCTGCCTAAGACTCTGCATGCTCAATGTGCTCCTATAGTACTAGAGTTTTGTAAGTTGCTTAGAAATGTTGCTTATAATGACCCTCTGTATCTTTCTTGCCGGAGTACTCTTGGATCATTGTTGGAGAGTATGGAGGTTTCTCGAGGGTTGTCGAAGTATGGTTGTGGTGGGGAGGATATAAAGGGATTGATTGTGATACAGGATATTTTCCCATTTGTTAGTGAATTAGCTGATAGATTGTCCGCAGAATTGGAGTTGACTGCGGAGTCTGAAACCAGTGAGGGGCCATTGGCAAGTGATGTTCGAGACTTTACAGCTTTTTTGCTTCCTTTGCGTACTACTATTAGAGAGCAAGTTGGTCGGGGTCCCATTCCTTTGCCTTTGGACAAGAGTGGCTTTAGTCATCCATTATATGCAGAAGAGATTGAGAATCTTTATAAGATTTTTGAAAATTTATTGAATAAGATGGATTGCTGTCTTACTAAAATGAAGGATTTCTTGCCTCTGAAAGCAAATGGAGAAGGTGAGTCTGCTTGCACCAGATGGTCTCAGTATCTTGCCATTTTGAAGGAATTGAATAGCATTGCCAAACATTATAAAAGTGCTGAAGA
>CATIWM010010376.1:0-27843 GCA_949671775.1 Mallotus repandus | reverse complement strand
CAACTGGATTCCACGGAGGTTCCCAGAAATCATCATCAGAGATCGGGTTCAGAAACTAGGTATGAGCTTTTGAATGCCCACCCAACTTTGCGGTTGGCCTTCGTGTGTTTTGTATTTTATTATCTTTGATTATTAAATTATTTCCTTGTTATCGTTTGAATTGCAATCATTTTCAATTTTACATGTTACACCGATTTTGCACATTAATCCCTTTTGCATGTTTATTAACCCAACACTTGTTACAAGTAATGATAACAAATTTACAATCATACATCCAAATGAGAGGGAAAGGGATTAAGGATTACAATTCTTTGTACAATTAAAATAAAATATCTCAAGAACTAATTAAGAGACAAAAGCGTTAGATGGTTAAAAATGCCTCAAGATTCCTGCAAAAACTCAAATGTTAACCTTTATAAACATGGAAATACTACAAAAGAAATTTCGTCATGTTAACTTTATAAAAATGATATACTATCACAAGATAAGTAAATAAATGTTTACACAAGTCAAGTATCAAGATGATTGCATACAAGGGTGAAAATATTATATGAAATAAATGCATAGGAAACGCAACTCATGCAAAATAAACAATAGGACTTAAAGTTAAATCAAGCAAGATTTTGGTAGAGAGGCTGCGCCTTCTGGTCAAGAGGCGATTTAGGATCGCCTCAATGTGAAGGGCGACGTCTCATTGAAGAGACGTCGCCTCTTTAACAAAAGCACAGAAATTCACACATTTCTTAAATCCAAAGCAACTTCAATATACATGTAAATAAATGCAAACTTATAACCAAAATTCAATATTTCACGTGTTCAGGCCTTCAATATGATATCAAATAAGCAATAAACGTAAATAAAAAATAAAAATCCAAGAAATAAAACTTTCACATAGAGTAAACCACTTTAAGCTTAAAAGTAGGGGTTCTCACTGATTTGAACATGTTTAATGCTCCTAACTGAGCCCTCAGAGCTTGATTTGTTGTTTTAGATGCCTTGAATGCAAGATAGCCTTCTTCTTTCCTAAGGAAATGAACTCTTTCAACTAGAAACCCCCTTTTTCCCTCTTCTTTCCCTTTTCCTCTTGTTTTTTTCTCTCAAGAACGTTTCTTTTCTTCCTCTTTTTTTCTCTTAAAATGGCCACCCTCCTCAAGACTAGCCCCAAAACTCCCTTCTTAAGTTTCCACCATTTTGCCTTTTTTCATTTCCCAAAAAATTCAAGCCAAATATCCACCTTACATTTTTTCATCATTGCTTCTCTCTTTCCAGCCTTACTTCTGCCTTAAAAGTCTCCATTCCACGCACAAATCTTCAGATATGTGATATGGTGGGTTCTTCTTTGTTTAATGCAGTCATAAATGACATTTAATGCAATAGAGGTCGGCTACAAATAGACGCCGCCTCTTTAATGAGGCATCGCCTCACTGATGCCCAAGGGCGAAGATGGGCAAATGGGCTTTTAGGCTTGAATTTAGTGTTTGGGTCTTGATTTAGTGTTTTGGGTCTTGATTTAGTGTTTTGGGCTCAGCTAAGGGTTTTGGGCTTGAATTAGGTATTTTAGACTCTCGAGTTCACTTCTGAAGAAAGTTTTGGCCCTTCCTACATTCAATATCCGTACTATCTCATCATTGAGCTTTTGTTGCGAACCGATTAAACCGAGGGTATCCCCATATATATATATATATATATTATAAATTTAATTATTCAGTATAATTCATGTACAGTAAGTAAAAATTTATCATCAAATATACTTTTTCTTTACGTTATTATTTCATATTGATTCTTTTCCTCAAGAGTGTTTTTTTTATTTAAATTAAATTTATAATAAACTACACTCATATAATCAAATATATTTCATTTATATGTAAACTCTACCCCATCAAATATAAGATCAAAAGAATCTGATTTAAACAAGAATTTCCATTCTAGTTTAAATTAATTGTTTTGGCAGCTGTTTGGATTGTTTAAGTTATTTCGATTGTTTTGATTGTTTTTTGCTATATAAAAATAATCACTGTACTTTTAAAATAAATATTATCAAATAGTATATTTTTAAAAGAAAAAAATTGACTGTATTTTTGAAATTTTTCCATTTTTTTATTTGTGAAAAAATTCAATTATTTTATAAAGGCCTATGATTTAGATTGGGCTTATATACATTCGGGGCGTTTTCGGATCCATATCTAACCCATAAAACAATCCGGATCCTTCACTTCTGCCTCACCACAGCATTTAAAAGCCCTGAAAAAAAAAAATCCAAAGATCAAAACAAAATCAGTAATCGAAATTGCAATTGAATATTGAAGCGGAGAGATGGCGGTGGAAGAGTCACAGAACGTATCGGTACCAAACACTGAAGAAACACCAAACCCTAACCCTAATTATAATCTTGACGACGATGAAGTGGAAGAAGGAGAGATCGTCGAAGAAGAGGAAGCATCGGCGAAGAAATCATCGGCTAACGCTTTAACGTATGAGCCCCACCCACTGGAGCACCAGTGGACGTTTTGGTTCGATAATCCGCCGGCTAAGTCTAAGCAAGCTCCTTGGGGTAGTTCGATGCGACCTATCTACACTTTTGGTACTGTTGAAGACTTCTGGAGGTGAGATTTTGTCCCTTTTTTTCAATTATTTTTGGTTTGTTCTGTTTGATTAGGTTTGGTTGTCGGGGAATGAGATATTTTTCTTAGAGATTGACATGTTTGGAATCAATTAGGTCCTGTTTGGAATCAACTATGTGTGAAAATTTTAATTTGATTGAATTCTTGCATAATCTTTTGGGGTACAATTCCAGTTTTTTTTTTGTTCAAGAATTGAAATTATAGCAACTATTAGAACATTTCCACATATGAGAATTGACTGAATGCCTGAACCTGAATTATTGGAATTGAGATGGATGGTTTTTGAAAAAAAAAATGAAAGAGGATGGAAGATGGTACTTTTCATGTATGTGTAGTGACATTGGAAAATCGGTGGCTAGTAAAATATTTTGGTTACCCTTTTTTTTTTAACATTAACTTTGTAACATGACTCAGATGAGTGATGGAGTTGTGATGGGAGTTTTCGGATGATTTAGTTTTGGAAGAAGGCAATAGATCTCCTTTAAAATCAATTTTACACATGCGCTACTGCAGTCATGCATATACTGTTCAAGTTTAAAATTGTTTTTCATTGTATTTTGTTTCTCTGTCATATAAGCAAATATTCTTCTTCAAACAAGTTGATAGATTCTCATTTGGAGACAGAAATACACAAATTTTATTATTAAGGTACTGATTATACCCATTATTCCTACTTATATACTGCAAAATGTAATTTAATAATTTACTGAGGATTGGAAATTGCTAAGTTTTGTATATGGCATACCAGATCCTGTAATAATTTCCTCTAATATGTAAGATAAGATGTTTCTGACTTTGGCAAGTTGATTCCTTATTTTTTGCTCAGCATTTACAATAATATACATCATCCTAGCAAGCTGCCGGTGGGGGCTGATTTTCATTGTTTCAAATATAAAATTGAGCCAAAATGGGAAGACCCTGTTTGTGCTAATGGAGGGAAGTGGACTGTAACCTTTCCTAAAGGGAAATCAGATAGCAGTTGGCTGAATACAGTATGTTTCTACACTTTTACATGCTATTGATTTACACCGAGTGTTAATTGCATGATGTGACATCTAATTTTCTCTATTTTGCTTCTGTTAGTTGCTAGCTATGATTGGAGAGCAGTTTGAGCATGGAGATGAAATATGTGGAGCAGTTGTCAGTGTCAGAATTAGGCAGGAAAAGATAGCTTTGTGGACCAAGAATGCTTCAAATGAGGCCTCTCAGGTAGCTGATTTTGAAAAAGTTTGAAATTGCTTGCTCTATAAATTGTACAAGGCCCTAATGAACTGTCTTGCTGTGGATACTTTACTACCCATATCGCTTCTAGTATTTTCCTTTGTTGGACAAGTTTGGTAGTGACATACTATTTGTTTCGCAATGGTGTTTTCTGGAGATTTTATAACGGTCCATTTGGTTGCCTAGAAGGTCTGATGAGGAAATTAAAATCTTGGATTTAAGAATTCTTTGGGGTTGATTTGGTGGTTGTCAATGATTTCTCTAAAACATTTTGTGGTGGTCTTGAATATGAAACTAGTTACGATGAAATTTTTGGTATTATTGTTTGTCAATTAATGCAGTTGAACTTTCTTGAAATAAATAGATACATAGAATGAAGATAACAGCTGAGCACATGAATAGATCATCATGTTTGAGTTATGTCAAGCTTGTCGCTTTGCCATAGTCCACTATGACATTGACGTCTCAAGACAGTTCTGTTATTGTGTCCATGATCAGCGTGTTTTTAGAATTGGCAAGGAACTGATGCATAAACTGTGCAATTGGGGAAACCCATTATATTGTTATACAGTGGAAAGCTGATATATGTTATGACTGTTAGAGAAATAAGCAATAAGATAGATCATGGACATTCTCTAGCACATCAGGACTCAAATTTAATTCTTCTCTAGACAATAGTGTCGGATTATTCTTTTTATGATATTCCTTGAAGATCTTATAATGTTCCAGAATAATGGATGTATTGTTGTTTGTAATATGGTGGTTTTTATGGTTTCTGGAGAACATTTTGTGGCCTCCTTGGGTTATAAGTTGATGAATTTTTTTGAATGCTTTAGTCAGTAGCAACATATGCTATACTGAACTTCTTTTGAAATAAAATAGATGCTCGCCACCAATACATTTGGTCACATATTGAACATGATGGAATTATTTCTTTTTGCAGCTGAGCATTGGAAAACAATGGAAGGAACTTCTTGATTACAATGAGAATATTGGATTTATATTCCATGTAAGGATTTTATGTTACCTCAGTTATAATTAACCGTCTGAACTCGCTAAACTTGTTTTTGTTGTCTTTGTCAGGATGATGCAAAGAAGCTTGAGAGAGGCGCCAAGAATCGCTACATGATATGAGTTGTACAGTCCTGACGGCGCCGGAGACCATGAAAATGCTTTCATAACGCTGCAGCAGCAGCCCGTATGCTATATTAGGAATGTAGAAATTCTTGCTAATTTTAATTAGGAATTTGGAAGAAAATTTTGCTACCATTTATGAACGACTTCATGAGTGCCCCTCAGCATTTTGCTTCAAGAGTTTATGCGAATGTGAAATGCTAAATGCTACTATTCAACGAGTCAGAATTTGAAATGTTTTGCCTTCTTAAATGAAACTTCTCCTTTGCTGCCTTTATTGTTATGGAAGTTATTCCAAGTGTCTAGGCAAATATTGTGAAACTGTAAGAATGTTTTGTGGACTGGCTTTAATAGAATGCTATCTACATCTTTGGATCGTAGGAGACCAATAACGTTATTAATAGGCATAAAGCATACGACGGATTCAATTTTAGTTTACTCAAATCATAAAACACTTTGCCAATTTTTGACATGGTAGGAACTAAACGAGCCACGGTAACTCGCTTTTTTATCTTCTTTCTGGGGCTACTTTACATAGAAGAGGTTCCTTCCTTTCTAAGGGTACTTCACATGGAAGAAAGCCCAGAGAGAAGACATAAATGGGAGAATCGTGAAATATATGGAAGAATGCGACCCTAATCGTAACCATAGAATACACCCTAATTGAAATGCATGTTTTTGTCTCGTACACTATGAGGAGGGAAGGTTACAAAAATGGGAGATGGCGGTTTGAACTGTTGATTTACCTAATTGGACAACCAAACCCGAAATCAATTACTAATCCAAATCGAATCCCTCTACAAGATAGACCTCAACAGAAACCGACAGCAAATTACACGGAATAACAAAGAATAACAAATAATCCCATCCGAAGCAAAATGCCAGAGAAGTGAAGAATTTAACTAACTATTCATATTTATGGTATAAATACTTTTGTAATTACACCGTCACCCTACAAAATTATATTCATTTACAACCAATCGTCTCTTTTGCCTCTCACTGCCAGTGCAAAGAGCTATTAACAGACAGAAAAAAGGAAAAGAAACATACAATAATTCTCCCCTTGCTTCTAACCATTTCACGAGCTATACTCGTGGAAATATTTCCCCTTCCTCTTCATCCCCATTTAACATCTCATTCTCATCATCATCCACAATGTCGTCCTTTATAAACAGACCCAACCGCTCCAATGGGCTCCATGAATGAGTGCCTTCCAACTCTCCACCCTCTGCAACTTCAGTCCCTTTCCGGCCAAAACTGTAACTGTAGGAAAGGGAACAGCCACTGAGCTTCTCAAGTTCCTTGACAATTTCTAGGTTCTGCTCGATCTCAGCAGTTTTTTCCATCTGGACAGGGGTAACAGAAGCTCAACATATTATATATACACACACACACATATGTCCACATATTAGGTTTTCCAAGAACTAGTAAAGGGTGTATACCTTCTGTAATGCAACTCGGGCAGCTTCTCTTTCTTTCTCCCGTTGCTTTTTCAACTCCGATTCTTCCCTCTTTCGTGTTGCAGCTTCAGCAGCTTTGATTTGGGCTTCAATCCAAACCTTCTCTGTATATTTACAATATTAAAGTCATCAAACACAATAAATATATATTGACATTCATACAAACAAGTGAAAAGCTGGAATCTAACAACAAACTGCGAGTCTCCAATTTTAGATTTGGCAGAAGTTAAATCCAAAAACCATGGTAACAACATTGTTTTGTCATTGTTACTCCAACTGTGATAATCAGAATCTTATTACAAAAACTTTCATCAAGTCACTCCAACTGCTTTACATATTGCATGCATCTAAAACTCGCACAAAGATTTGACCAAACAAAAACTCTGGGTACATACACATACAGGCTAAAGACACTTTCACTGTCCCTCGGAGCATTCTACCAGCAAAAAGAAGTCAATGTATATCATCATATTCAATTTGTCATACATAGTTATAAAGATTCTTAAATCACCTTCAAGTTGCCTCTTCTCTAATCTTTCCTTCTCCTGTTGCACCTTCATAGGATCAGCCTTATCACCCTAAAAAAAGAAATTGTCCAGAAGAAAAATCAGCCACTAGAGGGAGAGACAAAGAGAGGATTGGTGTGTGAGGTCGGATGAAGAAAAGGAGAAGAAATGGGTCCTTACATGATCCAAGAGTGTCTTATGCTGTGCTTTCATGATAGTGTCTGCAAATCGACGCTTTATCATTGCAGCACGGAGAGCCTTTGAAGGAGATAGTTGCACATCAAAAGTTGGAGGTCTCCACGCTAAAAATAAATAATAGAAGAAAAAGCTCATGAAGTTGCTTTTCCAGACAGAGCAGTTGAAACTAACAGTTAGCATCAAGTCAAGCTTTGTGAATAAGATAAACTAACCTTCAATTGGATTTGCATCTATTGCAGGAGTCGTAAGCTGAGAACTAGGACATATATTTTCCTCATCCAAAGCACTTACAGCTCCTTTATGAAGATTCTAAATAATCAGGTCACTCAAGACAGCAGAATCTCAAAAAATCACATAATAGAAGATTTTCTCACCATCAGAAGAATCGGGATCTGACTTGCTCGTCTGTGACAGTGACATGCATTTTCCCTGAAAATCCTATATATTTGAACACAGTTTCAATAACATTGTAATGGATTGGCCAAAAAAACAAGAAGAAATCAACAAAATAACTATTCAAATACCCGTTTTGAGGTATCACTGCTGTGTGCATGATGATCTCTTCCTGATGACCTCTCAGAAGATATATCTAGAACAAGAGGGGAAAATATGGTGGTCAAATAAATGATGGATTTAAAAAACAATAACACCAACAGAAAAGATTAAGAACCTGAGGAAGCATGGGCTGAATCACTGGAAATTATGCATTGACAGGCACTTCTCCCGCATGTACCGCATTTACTAACAACCGGGGTGGATGATGGTTTGACATTGACAGAGCCACAAGAATGTCTACCACCATTATCTGTGCTTATAAGACACATTTCTAATTAGCTCCAATAAAGAGCCATAAAGCAGAAACTTTATTCTTCCACTTCATACCTTTGTAAGAATTTTGATGTAATGCCTTGCGATTAGAGTTTTCTGTTGGTTTAGAAAATTTTACCTAGGGCGAAATGCCAAAGGAAATCAGTTTTCAATAATATACAACAAAAAAATTATTAATAATGCGCAAACCCAATATTACACACACACAAACAAACACAAATAGCTAAATACACCACAGGGAAAATGTGAGAACAAGAGCACAAACTCAATTATCTATTTTGCAAATTGCACAGTACAGTTACTGTTAAGTTTCAACATCAATAAAATAAGAACTGAACTGGAGCATCTTATACGAACTAAAGGAACAACTACTCACTTCCACAGGTCTTGCATTCGAAGAGCACTTTAGCACCTTATCTTCAGAAGGTTTTGACCTCTTGGGCAACACAGAATTACGCAAAGGGGGTGTTTCCGGACAATTCTGTCTTGTATCACCAATTTCATTTGGCCTGACACCAAAAAGCTTCCCATCAACAGCTTTTGGTGCTTCATGATTCCATTTTTCCTCTAGGGCTTTCCACCTCGCCTCAAAAAGCTTTTTCAGTTTCTCAGCCATTTTATGGACATAATTTGATGGAGGATTATACAGCATGGCATTTGCAAACGTCAGTCTGACATCAGCTGCAAACTCTTCCGTTCCAAAATACTGATTTAGCTCCAATTTAGATTTCACTGTCCCTAAATCCATCGGGTTGGTTATAATTGAAAAATAATCAGGAATGTTCAGAGCCACTGGATCTACTGGTTCCTTGAAAACCCAACCACATGGATGGTTTGCCAGTGATCTTAAAATGGAAGAACACTGATGTATGACACTGCGATCCAACTTCCTTTTCTTCTGTGGCTGAACCTCCACCATCTCTGATGGGCCACGCTTAATACCACCACTCTCTGCAGGGTTCTGCTTCACATTCTGTGTGTCACAGACCTGAGAACTATAGTTTTTGTCCACATTGTGTGTAGACTCACATGTATTTATCCCAATAACAGCATCTATCCTTTTGGAAGAGAACTTAATCTTCAACTTCTTTGCTACAACAGGCTCAGCAGCAATCATTCTGAAGATCTGCAGGAACACAAAAGTTGCAACAGCTAGATCTCCAGGCTTCTTTGGTACTATTAAAAATTGACCTCCCTGAAGGCAATGACACTGAAACAGTGCCCTATCAAAACAAAATCAACATGCATGAGCAGCATCAAACTGCACAGACAATGCTCACATGTTTTGTGCAAAACAAATACTGCATCGTCAAGAGAAGATCAATGATAAGCTGAGCAGAAAAATGTCAAATTTCAACGAAATAAAAGAAGCATACCATGCATTTAGTTTTTCCAAGGAAAGTAATCACTGAATCAAGTACAAGTATATAAAATCAAAGAGGGAAATAGATGGGAATTTAACTTACTTTTCTAAATAAACAAAAGACTAGGTGTTGAATTAAAGTTAATAAACAAACAAAACCACAACAGCTAAAAGGGTACTTCATTACAATTTAGTTTGGCAGAATCAATTAAGTAATAAAAAACTGAATAACACAAAGGCTAAGAAAAAAATAATAGCTCAATAACCAAAACCCAGTGTTGAATTTTCCAAAGAAAACAGAAACCCATATATAATTTGTTAAGTCAGTCAGAAATCTAAAGCTTCAAGCAATCTAAATTCTCAAAGAAAATAAAACAAAAAGAAGGGCAAAAAACCATCTAAAATTGCACATATGTCTAAACCAAGAGACACCCATGAAAATTAGCAGTTAAAATATTAATGGGTTGTTGTCAAAAATAAAAATTTAAGATTAAAACAACGAAATACTATAGATCTTAACCACTAATCAGTAATATAACAGCGGTCAAAAGAGGAAAAAGATTCAACAACTTAATACGCACAAATACACAAACTAAAAAGCTGCGTTGCTAAGGTTTCAAAACAATAAACATACCGAGAAACAATTAGACCGTAGAAACACCGGATCGATCGATCGAACGATTGGAAGAAGAGGAAGCTAAAGCAACGGATGAAGCAAGGAGTGTATATTAATGAATTGATCGAGAGACAGAGAGGGTTTTGAGTGAGAGTAGAGAGTGAAGTATGAATTAGGGTTTTTGGATCTGTGGTTTTGCGAGCTCCGCTCTCCCTCTACTATCCTCTCTTTTTAACTGTAACAGTGTCGCATTGACGCGAGAAACCAACGAAAAGAAGACTTTATAAATGGGTTCGGGTTTTTCTTTGGAAGATCCGTATGTCCACTGCTAAATATCATTGATTAATTAATTATTGTTACCGCGTTCTCTTTGTTTGACACTTTTGCCCCTGCCCTTCAATGTCGGTTAGTGATTATTACTCCTCTGACCTCTTTAGGAATATTCCTTTTCAGGAAAAAAAATTTCATTTTTTTGTTTTATGTTTTTATTTTACTATTTTATAGAATTATAAATTAAAATTCGGTCGTGTTTAGTTTTTAATATTTTAATTTGTAATGGGCCAAGAAAGATATATCAAATTTTACTTATATACATATATATATATTATGTATTATGCACACTTATATTTAGATTATATATTTATAACCTAATACAGTGGAAGGATTAAATTGAAAAGTTTTCAAATGAGGACAAAATTGTTTTTTGAGTTTTTTTTTTTCTTGTAATTATGAAATTTATTGATATAATTTCCTTTAGTTTTTCACTAATTTGGGAAGAAATGGTAATAAAATGATAGTTTTATGAAGTGGATAAGTGAATTTTTTGGGTAGTTTAGTCATTGGATTATTATGAATTCTCCAAATCAACATAATTCCAATGATTTTGTTTTGAATGGAAGCGAGTAGAGACGACAGCATCTCGATTTGGATGACATAAAAGAAATAAAAATTTGATTATTTTGGTAGCATCACCAGATATAATACTAGCCACTAAATTATAATTTATGCTTCAATGCATATTTTTTAAAAATGATTTATATAAAATTCTTTAAAATTAAAACAAATAAAAATGAGATTTAAAATTAAGCAAAAGCTACAAAACTATTATGACAAAATACATTAATATGGAACACTCATTGCTACAGTGAAAATTGGCCTTTTTCTTCCCAACATAAAATCTACATGCCTTAAATTATCCAATGTGAATCATATCAGCTTGGCATTACCGTGAATAGATCTCGACTTCAAAAAATGCCACCTCCTCAGCTCTGTGAACGTTGAACACTACAAGCTGGTTCAAGTCACTGACAGGCAGCTAGATCTATACAGCCACAATCACTTGCATCTTAGTGCAGTATAGGTTTATCGCTGGCCCCTTCTGCCCCTTCCCCCATTTCTCCCTCTTCCACGACCTCGAAACCCTGATCTACCTGACTTTAGCCCTAATGACTGGACTCCACGCCTTTTCTGACCCCATGTTTCTTTGTCCTCACCGTCCTCCTTGTACTTGGCTGAACTTCTAGAAATGAAGGAGATCTCTCGTGATCCTCCAGGTCCCAACTTCACATTTCTTGGGAGTCCAGAAGTCTTCCGGTCATCACCTAGAGCTGCCACCCTCTCTCCCATAAGAATAGAGTCTTCATTCTTTAGGGATTCACGGTTCCAGAATGCTTCAGCATGCCTCTCGTCCTTGATTTCAAATAATCTACAGAATTTAGTGAAATAAGCAATTAGTACACTAAACGTATTCAAATCTCTTTTAATATCTAGTTGATGCAGGAATTGTCTCGCACGCACACCTCTTCCATCCAACTTGCAACGTCACATGCATATCTATGCATGCACTTTTATTTCTTTGAAGATCAAATTTGACACTTCCAATTGATATTTGTAATTTGCCAGTATATACAATTTCATTCAAACAAGCTACAAAAATATTACCTTGGAGCTCGTGATTTTGTTTTCATTTTGATCTTATTTTCCACAGGCTCATCTTCAGAGGAGTGCAATGAGGAATCAGCATCACTTGAATTCTGATCTTCATTATCCATCACAGGTTCAAAATGTTCCTCCAATAAAGAGGCTTGCTTTTGGGAAGCCATAGGATGTAAAGCCAAATACTCTTGTGATTGCTCATCAATCTCAAAGTCCTATACAGAAGAATAACAAATGACAGCATTCAATCATAAGATTAATTTCAGACTCCTAACCTACCATATAGGGAAAAAAAAAGGAGAGAATTCAATCTTAAGCTATGGACCTGGAAGAACAAGCAAACAGAAGAAAAATCTACAATTCATTTCCTTCACAATCATGAAATCCAGATATTATTAGATAGCATGCATATCCAATTCAAAGGTTCTTGATGCTAAATTTGTTTCTAATCATACATTGCATTTTTAAGCCCCATAATTATTTCAATAGTTGATAGATGTTAGCAGATTATCATGAACATAAGAGACAAGACATTATTAATACGAAACTTGATTTCATAGTAAAGCTGCCAAATTGTCAGAACTCAATACCTTGTTTGAAAAAAGTGATGCAAATCTATCATCTTTGAAAATCTCACTGCCAAGTCCTTTCTTTTTCTTTGCTGGTTTTTTTATTGCATTTTCATCAGTATCTTTCTTTTCATTTTCAATTTCCTCATTTTCAAGGATTGCAGCAGCAAACTTAGCGTTGACCTTGGGTAGTTTTCTCCTAATCTGCAGGAAGGAGAAATTGTAAAAATATTTTCAGATACGAGTGAAAAAATTACATTGCATTCCCATTCCAGACCGACCCAAGCAACTTTGAACTGTTTAACCAAGCCATATCTGAATTAATACTGTGAATGTATAACACAGGAGGGATTTTAAGGTCCACTTTCATGTATAACTGAGAAGTAAATATCAGCATGCATGTACATACAGACATATAAATGTGCATATAATGTCAATCACAAATGGTTTGGCGGCAACTTCTCCATTATCATGGCCAATATCAAGAAGAAACAAATTTATATAGGCACACCTTCATATGCCAACGAGCAAAGCTAATAACGATGAATGTAGTGCCAAGCAGCAGAACAGCTTTCAGAGAGAGGGTAAGAATTTCCAAATATATGTTTTGCATTTGGTCCAAGAAAACTATCTATCCCATGTTAAATACAAATGTTAGACCCTCAATGGAGTTATGAGAAGGAGGAAAAACATTTCATACACCATCAATCATGTCAATGGAACAAGAAAATAAGATAAGAAAAATTAAAAGGAAGGACACTGTTGAAAACTAGGAGATCAAACATTTTAATATGTAATAAATGCCAACCGTAATTCGAGAAGCACGAATATCATCTAGCTTCTTTTGTTTCTGCTTCTCTATGTACTCCTCATAAGCAAAAGGATCCACCATTGTTTTTGCCTGCATAGACTACCACATATATTAGCAATATAAAACAGGAAAAAAGGGAAAGAAAAAACAAAAGTCATTTCGTAACATTTAGATATGCGATGTCACTTCAATATGCCTAACTTGGAAGTTTCCAATTCGAAAATCAATCAAGAACTTACAAGCCAATTCAAAAATCAATCAAGAACTTACAAGAGTAAGCTCAGAAAAACCTCAAGCTTTTTTTTTTAAAAAAAAAAAAGAAGAAGGAAAAATTTCCATTACACTTGACTCAACTAGCACTACAGCAGACACACCTTAGAATGAGTAAATTTTAAGCAAATTGAGTTCTTAAGACCATCAAAGTTCATAAGAGAAGCAGACAAAGAAATACTGACACAGCACATTCCAATAAAATACATCAGCCACAATAATGAAGTCAGCTTTGAAAATAAGTGTGAATACTTTTCTCTCTTTTTTTACCCTTACCAAAAGTATTCCCTAAACTTTGCTTTGCCATAACATGTATCTTTAACTAGCATTGCTGATTTTCATAAAACAGCTATCAGCATATATAATACTAAGTACATCGTGAATAATCACACCTTCTTATACAGTCGATAATCGATGAAGAAACCATGCATGTAAGCTCTTAGAAGATTGGTGCCAATCAAATTTGTCAAATTTAATTTTTTAAGATCCTCTTTTGTCAAAAATTTGTAATCATCATATATGGTCGGTTCTGCATTTTCCTCCAGCTCTTCCTGCAAAAATGAACTCAGACAATATCACCATTCTAAGACAAAGATTCTATATGTAAACCTTTAAAAAAAGGCAAGAAAGAAGTAAACAAAGTCAATGACATCTTTGAACACACCGTAAAATTATCAAGATGAGGGCACCACTTAGGTGCAGGTCCCAAGGATGGAATGAAGTAAGATGGTATTTGGCTGCAGTCTAAAGCCAAAATAAACAAGCCACTGTTATTATACATGCATGTATCGTTTATTTTTCCTGCTGTAGGTTCAATGCTTGTCAATCCATTTCCCTGAGGAAGATAAAAACATCAAAAGAGAAATATATTATATCATAATCAATAATATCCATTATATTCAGTTAATTTTACAAAACTTACCCACCAGACAGGTGTTAGCAGGTGTAAAAATATATTTAAATGCAAAAATACTGATAAAAGCGGGCAAGAGGCCCCCATGACACAATGGAAATGATAAAATATCATAAAAGTAATTCTACAATATATTCAAACTAAAGTAGTGATGAGATCAAAATCCTTTGAGGAAGAAGTTGTCATTGAGAACAAATACAAATACAACTGATTTCCCTGCCATACACCATGAAGACTAAAGAGCACTATCTTTCGATTAACAGTGCAGTTAAAAGCTATGCAAAGCTGAGATACTAGCCTTCAATCTCCACCAGAAGAACTGGTACCATTTATGTAATTTGCCTCTGAGTTCAAGAGACATTCCCATATTTCAGAGAATTTAAGAGCGTCAAGGGTAACAACTTCTAATTTTTCTTCAGGTTAAATCACTCAAAATAATTCAAATGCTTATTTCACAAATGATCTTTAAGAAAGTACCTATAGTTATGCAGCAGTCACTGCAGTCCTTACTTTAGGATAGCAATTAATTGTGCAAACTATAACACCTAGAAAACAAGAAACTCTTCCTCTTGTTTGACAAAAGCAAGAAATACATTTACAGCCATGAATACTTGATAGAAATACAAGTATTTTGTTCATTTTTCTTTACGAAAGCATCTTCAGCTCATTAATCAAAAGGATGTGAGGGCAAAAAAAAAAAAAAATTCAGTACCGTCTCAGGATCCCATATTCTAACTACATGATTATCTGTAGTGATTAGATTAACTCGTTCGGAACTGAGACTATGATGCCACTTAATGTCCAATATTGGGCTGCCATACCTGTATTAGAATACCAGTGTTTTCAAGAAGCAAAATTTCAGATAAACTCAGACCATAATTTTGTACTAATAAAATAACCAACAAGTACAAATATACTTACATATGATCCTTAACGCGAATAGGATGTGAGGATCGCAAATCATAGAGCAACACCTGCAATTTATACAAGATTAAGGCCACTTAACTGAATTATTAAATAGACTGATATGCATGTTGTGTTTGATCTACAAATCTTAATTGATTTCTAGTTTATATTAGCTACCTTCCATTGGCACACTAAAGGCTTGCGGTGTTCCCTCAAAAAATCCTACCCCACTAAGCATCCCATGCCTTTAGCATTCATGTCAAGCCTTCTATTACTTTATAGAGGAAAAAAACAGGCAACTAGAACGCACCAGATTTTTGCTCAATATACATGGAATTATGTAATCAATCAAACAAAATAATGTTGGAGATCCACTACGAATGAAATTTAGTAGAAACTATGGTTAATCAATCTATGATTAAATTCACAGGTGGTTTCACAGGAATCTGATGAGCATCATACCTTCCCAGTGCTACTACCAACAGCCATGAGATAGCCCCCATCCTCATCAAACTGTAATGCAGTTACCTCCTACAGATTCAGCCAATAAAGTAGGAGAGAATCTTCAGGTAAAGAAGAGCAAATATGGTAAAACCAATTGATATACATGTCTCACCACCCTCAGTGCACTGATAAAACCAGAAAAAGAAAGAACGAGAGAGAGCGAGTGCAACAACAAGAAATAAACAAAATGATGGCCCACATTCAATGCAATACATTGCAAATCAGTTGCAAATCAGCTATCCAAACTATATCGAGTAACAAATTACCAAGACTGAAGCAGTAGCTTAGAGTCTGAATTTGGTTCTCAAATCCAAGAAAAATGTTTTAATAACAATAATTTCCATGTCAATCAAGATGTAGGAAAACAGACCTGGTCCGCATCACCAGCAGGTACAACAGCATTAATTCTACCAACTGAAGATCTAGTTCTCATATCAAAGCATTCAACAGCACCATCCTCGCCACCACAAGCAACCAACCCATGAAGCTTGCTTGAATACAAAATGAAGTAAAATCTCAGTATTGATTAAGCAAAGGTCAACAGCCAGATACACCAACAACATACAAAATTTTCATATAGCTACGATAAGATTCATCAACCACCTTCGGCAAACTACATTCAAGGCTGGTGATTCTGTGTTGAGTGAGGATAGAAATCGCCCCTGCAAAAGTAAAGGTACATCAAATCTAAGACAAAGATGGTACACACAAAGTAGTTGACGAGGAAGCTTAATGTGCAAGCCAGATGGTATGCCATTATACTACTTCTGATTCAACAGAATCTGCTATAAACTAGAAATCATAATGACTGAAGAATAAGAAGGATCATCAACAATTATTCATACTATTAGAACAATTCTTGGAAAGTTAAACACCTGTTCTAAATTTATGCGATATAAATCTGGAGATGAAGCAGCACAAAGCAAGTCACAAGACCAGCAATCATATGTAATATCCCTTCCCATCCTGTTAGACACAGACACATATGGAAGATTATTTTCCCCTCAACAGTCAAAAAAGGGAGAATTTCACAGAGAAAGGAATGAAACGACATATATGTGTGTGTGTGTGTGTGTAGCAAATATATCAACAACAAGCACGATGACAGAAGCATGTCTAGGAAAAAACTGTGCAGGGCATCCTAGTGCACTATTGCAAATCAACAAAGCAAAACATAGTCCATGATGAGAAATAAGAATAGGAATATCATGAATCACAGAAAGGAAACCTTGGAATCCGCAAGTTGTAATGTTTCCCATATTTTGCATGCAAGGAAACAGAACGATCAGCACATAAGAATGCAAGCTTTGAATAATCATCATCCAAGATCTACAAAGAAACCAAATTGTTAGTTGAAGTATCAAAATCAAATAAAACTGTAAAGAGACGACTAATTTGCTCTAGTCTTATGACCTTCTGCTCTAACTTTCAAATATTCTCCTACATTTCATTCTGTACCCTCTCCATTTCATTAAAATTCCTTGCCTGATAACCCATAAACTTATGTTTGAAGGTTGTCAGTGATACAAAGGCAGGTATTCCAAGAGCATATTATCTCATTTAACGATATCCCACTTGGTTTAGGCACCTCAGAAAGTTTTTCTCTCTTTTTCTATCAGCATCCTCTCTACACACAAAACCTTGACTTAAAAATCGTATCCATCCAAATCAAAGAAATTTGACAAAGAGGCAGAAACAAATGCTAACTTTACCATCAATTTTGATTAGGAATCAAGAAATTTAGTTACGAACAACAATTGTTAAACTGAACCAAAGCTCTAAGAGTTGCCGTAGTCGAGGTACAAAAATCCAAATAGCATATTACTGAGGGATTATCCCTAAACTTATGCTTTTCACCAACTACAGACTATCGTATCCTCTTTCAATTCAAAACTAGAACAAACAGTTAGTCCCCAATAAGTTAAATATGCTAACTGAATTAGAACATCCAGGAATCAATATAACATACCTGAAAATTAATGATCTCAGAGTCCATATGTCTCTCAAACTTCATTGATAATTCTCGGACCTCATACACTTTGAATTGAGGTGGGTATATTCCTACCATTTATCAAACAAAAAACACATTTATTGCCAAATCTGCCTTTAAAAAAAGGGTAAATAAACCAAACAGAACCATAAGCTAAAAAGAACCTTTAAGCACCTGATACAATAATATACTCTCCATCAGGAGTTACTTTGATTTTTGATGAAGCTGTTTCAAACCTCAAATCCTCAAGTAACTGTAACTTCTGCTGGTGCCCTGAGCAACAAATAAATTTAAAATCAGAATTGCATAAATATCTAATAGATAGCGGTTTAAGCGAGGGTTTAGCAAAAATTTCTCAACATTTCATATGAATTAAGCAGTACCTTTATTTTTGCGACGTTGCTCCTTCTTGGGATTAAGCTGCTGCTTCTGCTGCTGCGATATAATCGTGTACATTTTAACTCCATTTACGGTCATCCCCTTCAAATCCTGTCCTCTTACCGCCATTTTCTTCTGTTGAATCCTAGGGTTTTGGTCTCCTGCCTGCCAAATTCTTAATTTTGGCCCCTTTTTATACCTGAGATTGTTACAAACTATGTAATACTACTATACTGTATTTTATTTGTTAATACTAGTAAATAAATAATTATTTATTTTAATAATTGAATTAATGTCTTCTTTAAGGTTTATAATAACAAATCCTTCAAATAAAAAAAAAATAACAAATCCTTTTTTTTTTTTGACTCGTTGTAGTAATAGGTGTATTTCAAGAAAATATATATATATACTAAAATCTTTAATATAAAAAATAAAAATGTACTTTTCTATTTATTGAATTAAAATTATTTTTTATCTGAATTTTAATGAAAAATATAAATTTTATATAATTTATTATTAGTTTTATTTCATGATTTTTTTAAAAAAATAAGGTTATTATAAAGACAACAAAAAAATATTAAAATTTGATCAAACATAAATAAAAAATTTATACTTTTTATATTTTTAATATTAGTATATTTTTATTTAATTTTAGAGGAACTAAATAATAGTAGTAGTATTAGTAGTAAAAATAGTAAATTCAAAAGAAAAAAAAAATCTCTGATTTCTATTTCTTTGAGATGGGCGAAGGAAGATGAAAACAATCAACACCCCTTTTTTTACATGGAGCAGAGTCTTCAGTCTATCCAGCGGGGAAAGGAGCACAGGTAGCTCATCACTGCAAGCCATTGCTCCTTCTCTCGCAAGCCAATCAGCGCAGGAATTGGCTTCTCTTCCTTTGAAAACGCAATGAACCTCCCAAGCATTCCTTATACTGCAGACAACAGAGCTGACGAGATTGCTGCTATTTCTGAAGACTTTAAACGAACAGAAAGCAATCAACACTCTATGCTCTCAGTTAGGGAAGTAGAGGAACTTGTCAAACAAACCTTCAACTATTATAAAAGATTCATCAGCTAAAATTTTTGCAACTAATAACTTTTTTTTTCCTTTAAAATATTATGGAAAAATATTATATCACGGCTTAAAATATTTAGTTAAGAATATGATTTAATTCTTTAATCCTCTAACTCTTCCCTTTCAAGCCTATAGGATAAAAGTAAGGTTGAATCTCCAACCGTCTAATTTTTCCATTTCAAACTAAGAGATTTAGTAATCTAAGTTACTTATTTTATTAGATGACCATTTTCAAAGTATACTCTAAATGAAGTGCATATAGCACGAGTAAATGGAGGTTATTACAATGTTGACATCTAGACCAATTGGCGTAGGTTGAGAGGCCATGGATTAAATCCTTGTATTAGTATAAATTTTCTTTCCTCCACTAATGCTATCCAGTAACATGTCCTTGATCTTACAGGATGTTAATAAGGGAGCAAAAATTTTGTGATTTTAATTATTGTTACATTTAAATTTTTAGTTAGTTGGCAATGCAACTTAACTCATGAAAGAAACTCAAAAAAGAAAAAATCCATCAAATCAATTACTTTTTTCCAGTTATATATTTGACACCAAATCTTTTAAGAACTTAGCAGATTTGTAATAGGAGAATTTATAGCCATCAAATTGTACAACACAGTGTCAACTTCACCTATGGATGGTCTGCTCTTGAATCTCGAAACAATGGAAGTGTTAAAGATAGGGATTAGAGTCAGATATAGGGGTCATGGTTTTATGGGTAATAGGGCTGGTGGAGGGGGTTTGGTCGATGAGATTATGCGTATGGTAATGGTTACCGGTATAGCTAATGCTGAGGGCAATATGTGTAATAACCATAATGGAGTTGAGAATTCCTGTAATAACTCTAGCTTGTCAACACTTGTGCAAAGTTTGTCCTGTAAACCATAATTGCATGTATCTTTCAGTTTATCATATGGTTTGTAGCATCATAAGTTCATTTCATGTTTACTCTGATTGCATTCAATTAAACTGATGAGTTTGATTTATTAGTAAATATAATTAGAGTAAGCTGCATATGGTTTGTAGCAAATACATAAAAAAGAGAACCAAAACTGAGGATTATAAATAATGCTGCAGCTGGAAGAAAAGATTCATCAATTAGAGGAGGCTAACCTTATATGATGAATTGATGAAAATAGATATATGCAATCTTGGTTATGTCATAGACATGAATGGATGCATAACTATGAGGTTTTGGTACTGGGTATGACTTCCAACAGTAAGTCACCTGTAATGGAATCACAGTTGGAGAAAAGGAAAGGCTGTTGCATTTGTAATGGAATCAAGGCTAACCCATTTGCTTATAACTAAAAGCTATTTCATTTTTGTAGGTTTGGATGAATTTAAGGAGTTAAAGATGCATTTGTAGTTGGATTTGGAATTGATAGAAGGTTGAAGAGCTTATATAACCGGGCCGCTATATGAAGATGCTGGCCTGATACTGTTAGATCAAAAACCCAAAAGCAAAAGCTGGGACAATTTGGAAGTGCACTAATGAAGTCTCTAATTATTGAAGATGGAGAAATTAGCATAACTTGGACCAGTAAAAAATGACTATGTAGCTTTCATGGGGCCATAGAACAAGAAGTTGGCTTTATTTGACAGAAAGTTTCAAAGTCAATTAATTGCGTGAATTTTGGTTTCCAGGTCTACTTGGAAGGGCATGAGCAACTCGTAGCACACTGGACAAGGCCATAGACTTTTGTTTCAAGTTGATGTAAGCAAGTCTATCATTGGAAAGGAACATATTCACCGAGTGTTAGATTTAATTTTTTGGTTTTAGCTTCATCATCTTCATAGCTGGTGAAACTCATGGCTTCATGGTCATTTCTTTCAGTCCTGCACCTCTTGATCGTCTTATCTCCTGCAAATTTCCTACATGCCCAAATTCAATATCCTGCTACCACGCAAGCACCTGCATCATGGGTCAATAATAACATCTCTATCCCATCTCCCTTTAGCTCTGCCAGAATAATTCTCTTGAACAAAAAACCAAATTCTGTATTAAGTGAATACCAATGGGATTCACTTGTCAAATCCAGGACTAGCTTTGCCTGTGGATTTTACACCTATTATGGCGAAAAAAATCCAACCTATTTTGGCATCAGTTTAACCAAGATGTCAAAAGATGGACAAAAAATTTCATCTTTTGGCAATTTAGTTTGGGTAGCCAACAGAAACAAACCTGTTGGAGAGAATGCAACCTTAGATTTGCTCCAAGATGGTGATTTGGTCCTAAGAAATGAAGATGGAACTTTGATATGGTCCACTGGCACATCAGACATGTCTGTGATCAGTATGAAGATGATGGAAGATGGAAACCTTGTTCTTTATGACAGGAACAATAGGACCATTTGGCAGTCTTTTGATTATCCATCTGATGTTTTGCTGCCTGGGCAGAAACTGAAGGTAGGAAGAAGACTGGTGGCTAGCAAGTCAAAAACTAACTGGTCTGAGGGGAGCTTCTATCTTTCTGTAACCTCTCAAGGTTTATTTGGCTTTTATCAAGCAGATGTCCCCCAGATGTACTTCAATTTCCCAGTTCTTCAGACGGTAGAAAGCATTGAATTAAACTACAACATATCTAATTCTCTGACTCTCTATGCATTTCCAGCTTCATCATCTAGGGAGCCGAATCCAATGTTTACAACTCCTCTTAACCATGCAAACATGTCATATATGAGATTTGATCCTGATGGGCATCTCAGGATCTATGATGATGACACATTTAGGTCAGTTGACCTGTTGGCTGATGTTATGGGTGAATGTGATTACCCAACAACTTGCGGCAATTATGGGCTCTGTTCAAATGTAGGGTGCTCATGCCCACAAGGGTTTGATCAAGACAATGTCTTAGACGCTTATGGCAAATATGGATGCTCGGAGATCATTCCCACCCCATGTGAAAAGCCCCTATCACAATATTTTGTTACCTATGAAGACGTCTACCATTTCAGCTATGTTGATCCTGATGCTGCAGCTCTGAAAGGTACAGATGGGGATAGTTGTCAAGAGGCATGCTTGAAAAATTGTTCATGCAAGGCTGCTCTATTTCAGCATTACTATAACTCCTCATATGGGAATTGTTTCTTGCCGTCACCAGTACTTTCACTCATACATGATGGAAAAGCAAGAAACAATTATCAGTCACGCGCCTTCATCAAAGTTTCTGACAAAGGAGAGGATGAAAGTAGTTCTCCCACAACATCTATACGGAATGCAATAATATCAGGATCAACTATTGGAGCTTTCCTTCTTGTGGGTCTAATTGCTTGGCTTTTGTATTTTAGAAGAAAAAGAGGTAGTGCGGAAGATTTGGAAGATTATTTGGATCAATTTTCAGAAGTGCCTAGGAGATTCACATATAAAGAACTGAAAATGGCAACTCGTGATTTCCATAAGAAACTTGGAGGAGGAGGGTTTGGGTCAGTGTTTGAAGGAAGTTTGCCAAATGGGGAGAAAATTGCTGTTAAACGCCTGGATTCTTTAGGCCAAGGGAAGAAAGAATTCCTAGCTGAGATCAAGACTATAGGGAGCATCCACCATGTCAACTTGGTGAAGTTAATTGGATTCTGCGCAGAAAGATTGCACAGGCTTTTAGTTTACGAGTTTATGTGCAATGGATCCCTCGACAGATGGATTTTCCATGAGGTGCATCTGCAACCACCTTTGCTCTGGCAAGCTAAAAAAATAATTCTTTTAGATATAGCCAAGGGGCTAGCCTATCTGCATGAAGATTGCAGACAGAGAGTAGCACACTTGGATATCAAGCCACAAAATATCCTGTTAGATGCAAACCTCCGTGCAAAAATATCTGATTTCGGCTTGTGTAAATTGATTGATAGGGATCAAAGCCAAGTAATTACCACAATGAGAGGAACTCCAGGATATTTGGCACCTGAATTATTACTCAACTCTGTAGTCTCAGAGAAGGTGGATGTTTACAGCTTTGGTATTGTCATCATTGAAACAATCTGCGGACAAAAAAATTTGGACAGTTTGAGACCTGAAGAAGGCATGAAGCTACTTCCTACTCTCATGGAAAATGCAGAAGAGGGTCAACTGATCGACATGATTGACAAAAGCAATCAAGATATGCTATTGCACTGGTCTGAAGCTGTTGAGATGATGAGAGTTGCTATTTGGTGTCTGCAAGGTCAATTCACAAGGAGACCTTCCATGTCAATGGTTGTTAAGGTTTTAGAGGGTACAGCAGATGTTGAAGATGGCCTAAACTTCAGTATTCATAGTCCAACAGGGAGTCATGTAGCTTTAGAGACCTCAAGCTCTTTAGTGCCATCAATTCTATCAGGACCCAGATGAGGAATCAACTGATTCTAAGAAAATCATCATGTACTCTTTGTCATTTTAATTACATTATCATGTTCTTTTAAATGAACTTTGATCGCAGATTGCAAAAGAAAATTGACGTTTTGTTTAGTGGGAGATCCTAAATTACTTGACTGCAAGCCAATAATAATCATCATCATTATTAATCACTCCAATGCAGGACCACTTGGAATCGTTATTTGTAAACTTTGTCAATACTTCCCATTAATCAGGTCAACCTAATCAACATCATGATCTATTTTTTTTAGAAAAAATATCATTTGATCCAAATTGCCAGGAATTTGAATTTTTTTAAAATTGATTTTGAGTTTAAATTTTATATATACATAATCCGAAGTCTAAAATAGTTGGTGTTCATACAATTACTATGAAAAAATAAAATAAAATAAAGGATAATAATACTACAAGAAAATAACGATTTAGAAACGGAAATTTTCATTTCTAAATTTAGAAACAGAATACAAAAGGAAAACTAAAATTGCCACAAAATTTAGAAACGGAATTCAAATCCGTCACTAATTGATGGCATGACAAAATGGCGGGAAAATAGAAACGGAAGTAGCAACAGAATTAGAGACGAAAATTGAAACGGATAAATTTTCCGTCGCAAATATAAGACGGGAACATTAGAGCATAAAAATAGAGTGGGCTTTAGCTACGAAAATTTCCTTTTCTAAATAAAAACGGAATTATTTCGTCTCTATTTATAAACAGTAAGAAATGGACTACAGTTCCATTTCTATAAATAGAAACGGAATTAGAGTCCATTTCTAAAAATAGAAACGGAATCGGAGTCCGTTTCTATATTTATAAATAGAAAGTCATTCCGTTTCTATTTTTTAGAAACGGACTCCGATTCCGTTTTTAAAATATTAAAACGGATTAGAAGTCTGTTTCTAAATTAGAAATAGTTTTGTTTACAGTCATCATTACTACAACCGTTTTAGGTGCGTCCTTCGGTTGCGGGTATGTTAAAATATGAGGGCATTTTGTATTTAATTAAGAAGATTATATAATTAATTTTTGAAAAAACTTGTTAAAAATAAAATTAGCCTTAATCCAAATTTCAATTACTTAAAATAATTACATTTTTATCAGAGATAATAATTTTTTTTTATAATAGATCCATAATAATTTTGAAATAATTAATTTTACAATTTATATTGAATAAATTATAAAACTAATTTGATAAAATAAATTTAAAATATAAATGTAATAGAACTTTATATTTTTAAATTACAAGTATTAATTTGCTTCAAAATTTAGAAATGGACTGAAATTTCATTTCTCCGTTTCTATTTTTAGAAACGGACTGGAATTCAGTTTCTATTTTTAGAAACGGACTCCGATTTCGTTTCTATTTTTAGAAACGGACTCCGATTTCGTTTCTATTTTTAGAAACAAACTCCGATTCCATTTTTAAAATATTGAAATAGATTAGAAGTTCATTTCTAAATTAGAAATAGTTCCGTTTAAAGTCATCATTACTACAACCTTTTTAGGCGCGTTCTTCGGTTGCGGGTATGTTAAAATATGGGGGCATTTTGTATTTAATTAAGTAGATTATATAATTAATTTTTGAAAAAACTTGTTAAAAATAAAATTAGCCTTAATCCAAACTTCAATTACTTAAAATAATTACTTTTTTATTAGAGATAATAAATTTTTTTTATAATAGATCCATAATAATTTTGAAAGAATTAATTTTATAATTTATATTGAATAAATTATAAAACTAATTTGATAAAAACTTAAAAAAATAAATGTAATAGAACTTTATATTTTTAAATTACAAGTATTAATTTGCTTCAAAATTTAGAAATGAAATCGGAGTACGTTTCTAAAAATAGAAATGGAATCAGAGTTCGTTTCTAAATTTTAGAAACAGATTACTATTCAATTTCTATTTTTTAGAAACTGACTACTATTTTGTTTCTATTTTTTAGAAACGGACTCCGATTCCGTTTCAATTTTTTAAAAACGGATTAGAAGTCTGTTTCTAAATTAGAAATAGTTCTGTTTACAATCATTATTACTACAATCTTTTTAGGCGCATCCTTCGGTTGCGGATATGTTAAAATATAGGAGCATTTTGTATTTAATTAAGTAGACTATATAATTAATTTTTGAAAAAACTTGTTAAAAATAAAATTGTTACGACCCAAATCCAAGAGTCATGACCGGCACTAGGGAATGAGAATTCACACAAATTCGGAACTCGTAGCAAGCCTTAAACACAATTTACACATCAAACATAATCACAAAAATACCTCTGAATTAAAACTTTTACTAACGTAAAGAAATCTCCATAATTAATATATCAATAAAATGTTTTACAACATTTAAATACACAATCTCAGTCACTACTAATAAAACGTACTACAACCGATACGTACTTCTACTGCAACATTTATATATATAAGAAAGTTCAGATTAAAAATTTACATAAGTCAGCTGGTGAAGAAAGAGTCCGGCGAAGAGTACTAATAGGAGAGGTTCGACAAGAAGAATCCTGAAAAATAATTAATGGGGGTCAGACCGTGAGTGAATTATTATTATATATATACATTCAACCTAAGCGTATAGGCAACCAAACATCAATATAATATATTTATATTTATTTAATTTATACACGCATTTCAGGCAAATGCTCAAAAATTCTTTTCATATAAACACAAGAGATGCAAACAAGTGGATGATTAGAGCAGAACCCTAAGAATGTCTTAAACCTCAATACTGAACCTACTGGCCATCAAGCCCACTAAATCCAATAATATTTCTCTTTTCCAATTTGGTAGTGGACTAGCCCCAAGACACTAAGTCAACCGAGCTTTAGCAGTCTCGCTACCGGTAAGACTGACCCTGAGACACTAAGTCAACCAAGCTACCACAGCCACACCACTCTCAACCACAAATCTCAATAAATCATTTAATCATTTCACACATCAATCATGATATTATAACCTAGCATCTAGAGTATTGTTGCACAACAATCTTAATGTAGCCTACTAGGTAGCACGTTCTACAGCTATCTTCCAAACACATCATTTCATAAATAAATTAAATAAATCGTATTAAAACGTGCACTGCATCCAATAATCACATTTATATATATATATAATCACATTTATATATATATATATATATATATATAACATATATATATCATGAATGACAATTAACATTTAATGCAATATAACATATTAAAGTGCATATTTATCAAGATATTGATGCCAATAATATTTTCTATATGCAATGCGTACATATAATAATAACTAACATGTGTGTGCTCCTCTGCAATAATTCAACTAGCCCTGATCCATAGGTCTCGGTCTCGGCGCGACTATAGGAAAAATAATAAAATAATTAGGATTAAATCCTAACCTTATACATTCTAAATTTCTAAGAAAACTCGATCTAAGACATGACTCTATTAAAATTCAAAATTCAATACAACCCTGATGTCATGTTTTACGAGAAATCTATCGAAAATTCAGCAGAGTCTCCTTTATAAAACGGGTATCTCTCTACTAAAAGTAGAGTTATTCCCGCACAAAAATACAATTCAAAATTCCAAAGAAAACATCTCGAGTTGGGCCTCCAAACTACAATTCAAGCCCAACCGAGAGCCAACATCACAAAATATATAAAAATATAATAATTTCTCAAATCCTCCAAAACATCTCAAAAAAATATTAAAAACATTTATTTTCCAAATAAATGATAAAATTCTAGTTTTTAATAATATTTTGCTAATAAAATTCATAAATGGAATAAAATTTCATTTTACAATTAAATTAGCACAAATTGTAAATAATTATTAAAATCACTTATTAATATCATAAAAATAATAAAATGCTCATTTAACTTAAAAATAATAAATAAGTTTATTTTCCATATATTTTTTTCCAAAATGATCACTAATTAACAATTAATAGGAAATAACTATAAAAATTATTTTTCATACCATTATTAATAAAAAATAATCTAAAACCGAATAATTAACAACAATTTCAATTAAAATCAAATAATTTGCTAAATTCCAATAATTTTTCAGAATTTACTAATAATTAGCTAAAAATAGGAAATAATTCATAAAAATTATTTTAATACTATTTATTACTCAAAAACTGTCCAAAACATAGTAATTAGTAATAATTTCAAGTAAAATATAAAAATTACTAATTTTT